>JABUQX010024876.1:20000-42500 GCA_015478945.1 Trachelipus rathkii | reverse complement strand
TCAAAATAAGGAGCATGTTCATATGTCTTCTCATACTCGTTCTCAACCTATTTCATCTGAAAAGATTAAAGATAATGTTGCTATCGATAAGGATTTATTACATGACTTATCTGATATTCCCACCTTACAAAAGGTACTTAATCATTTCAAACAAGCTAGTGAAACCTTAGAAGATAAGGTACACCAACAACGTCTTGGTTTTCCTCCTGATCGTGACACTTTTCCTGCGTATTCTCAACGTAATGAGCGTGAAGAATATGATTCTTATCCTCCACTCGATTGTGCATCTCCGCGTCCTTTCTCAAGGCGTCCACAATATGGAAGGTATGATGATTATCATCCTTCTTTGGTGACAAATTCACGTAACGCCGGTTCGGTTCTTCCTGGTTTTTCAACCATGCCTCCTAGGCCAGTTCGAAATACTAATTTGTATTCCGATCGTTATCCTTCTGATAGGTTAGGGACAGATTACTATTCACGTGAACGTGAGAGGAATCTGTTACAAGAATCTTCGTCGCGTTATACTCCTGCACAAAATATGCAATCTCCACTTCCGGTCATTTCTCAATTTCCTACATCTTATGATTATAGAGATAGGTATGCACATGATCGAATGTTTGCATATTCTCCGCCTATTAATCGAGCGCGCGCGGATCAATTTGATCATCAACCTAATTATTCTCGTGATTACTCTCGTGAGTATCCTCGCGATTCCCTTCGTGATAACTTATATCGACCTTTACTTCAGCCCCAGTCACATCAAAGACCGTTTACGAGATCTGATTTACCTTTAGATTCTCGTGACCCTCATATGTACTCCGGTGCTCAAATAACAACGCAATTAGATATGATGAGAGAGGCTATTGTTCTCTTAACACAGCTTTTGAAAAACAGTCAAAAACTTAAAGTCGTTGATCCTGGCAAGTTTAAATACGAAGCCGATCAAGACTTTATCGCGTATTTAAATGACTTCGAGGCATACTGTAGTCTCCATTACCCTCATGCTCCTCATCAATGGTTGCGCCTTCTTGGTCGACAACTGGAGGGTAAATTTGCACAACTATATACCTTACTTACTAAAGACGATCGAAATTACTTTTCAGTCCGAGATGTTCTTGTTCGTTGGTGGAACGACGAAGAACAAAAGAAAAACGAATATAAAATCCAGAAATATCACTCAGTTCGTCGTTACAAAAATGAAAACATAAAAATGTTTGCCCTTCGTCTCGAACGTCTTGCTCGAAGAGCGTATAACGGTGATATGCGTGAACACGACTCTTTGCGTACTGCGTTCCTTTGCAGTCTTCCCCCTTATATTGAGAAAACAGTAAGAGAATACATTAAAATGCAACAGCTTGGTGGTATTCGCCGTGCATCATGGGAAAATATTGTGGAATTTGCGGATTCTCTCGAATCCGATAATACTGAATATCCAAATTCCATTGCTCAATATACAACTTTCCCTAATAAAGCAAATAACGCGTATCCTCTTGCTCTTAAACCCAAACCACGTGACGAACTCAATGAAACTGTGGAGTCCGTCATTCGTATTGATCATGTTTCACCAAATTGGGTGGAAACTCTCCAACAAAAGGAGGACTCCAGGAAGCTAATTCAATCCCGGAGTTTTCGTCCTTCTAATCGTCCATCCCCTAGTTCTCCTAAAAAACCTACTGGTTCGCGGTATTATAGAGACAATCAACGTAGTCTTCCTTCTTCTGAAAACCCAGTAAATTCTTCATCTCGTGCAAATACTACAGATAATATATGTGAATACTGTGAAATCAAAGGACATCATATGGAAGAGTGCTATAAGTACCTTGGCCTTTGCAGTTACTGCAAAAAGAAAGGACATGTGAAGGCCGAGTGTCAAGCACGTAGAACTTCTTCTTCTTCGCCTCCTCCTTCTAGAATAATCACCTGTCCCTTTTGTAGAGGTCCACACCCGGGTATTAAATGTTCCCAACAAATACCTCCCAGACAAGAAACAGTCGACAATAGACCTGCTACTGACCGTTCCCCTCGCGAACTTATAACGGGAGCAATAAAGAAAGTTAATGCATACTCTCTTACTCCTACTCATACTACTGACTCGCCTTACGAATCACAACCTTTGACCTTACAATCTAATGACCGTCCTCTTCCTCAACGACGCTCGCCAGATCCTTGTGATTCTTGTGGGAAACCACATTGTGACGGACATTGTGAGAGATTAGACAACAAATCTACCCAAGAACATTTAAACTATTGATCTCCGAGGAAGTGAGTCACCCAGAGGAGATAGATGGTAAAGACTCGAAGTTGACTAATCATGCTTTTCAGAGCTCTTCTTCGACAAATTCTAAGAAATTCCTCCGTTTCGATTCTCCCTTTTTGACATTACAAAACATGGAGGATAATATGGTTATACCTATACGGTTATGTAATCATGCTGCTGCAGATCCGTTAGTGGTTGAAGTTACTTTAGATGACTTTCGTGCCGTCCGTTTCAGATGTCTGGTTGACAGTGGGGCTGGGGTAAATCTTATATCCTCCGCCTTAATCTCCGGGTTGGGATCTGGGAAACAAAAGTTCCCATCCACTAAAGTTGGTGTGGGTGCTATCTCCGGATTTGGAAATCGGAAACGAATTTCTATTACGGAATATGTCATGATAACCTTACGATTCCGAACTGGATATGTTTCTCAACCCTCCGCTTTCTTTGTGGTTCCTAGTCAGTTTATGGAAACTCAACCATTAATTCTTGGGGCTAGTGGTCTCCGTGAAAATCGCTTCTTGCCTGATATGGCTCAACGACAACTTATCCATCAGCATGGGGGAGACCAAACCGTTGTGGCTGATGGTGTGGAAGTTTCATCCAAAAAAAGCAATATTCCAGTGCCAGTGAAAACTATAGTCGTGAGTCCCGATTGTGTTAATGATACGGATATTATGAACGATCAACATAACGATGGACAACTGAGAAAAATCTTAAGTATTTTCAAGGGAAGCGATATTGCTGTGGAATGGCAGAAAATACCTATACCATACAAATCTTATCGTTCTCATCTCGCGTGTGAAAAAGATATTCTTTTTTATAAAAGTAACTCTGGGAAGCTTTTATATTTAGTTTCTTTTAAGTTACTGTTGCATATTACACTGGGTCTCCATGTGTCGTGTGCACACATTGGTAGAAACAAACTATTACAATTGATTTATAAGTATTTTTGGCATCCGAGAGTTAACCAAGTGGTCTCGGATGTTGTCCGTTGTTGCCCCGTTTGTCAAATGCAAAAGAATTTTTCTTCTAACGTTACTCCGCCCATGTTAAAAATTCTTGCTGATAGTCCATTTGACTTGTGTGCGATGGACTTGTTGCAATTCCCTAAAACGTTTCGTGGAAATAAGTATTGTGTGGTTCTAATTGACCATTTTTCTAAATGGGTGGCTGTTACCCCTATCCCAGATAAATCAAGTCTCACGGTTTCTCGAAAATTGGAACATCAGATACTTCCTTTTTTACCAAAGATCCCTAAACGCCTGCTTACTGACAACGGAACAGAATTCACTTCGCATATTTTTCAAGAGGTAATGCAGAAATATGATATTAAACATATCCGCATCTCACCTCTTCATCCCTCTAGTAATGGGGTTTGTGAGCGTTTCAACCGGAGTCTTATACAACTACTGAAATGTCTTGTGTTGGAGCAACCCGCTAATTGGGATGAGGAGTTATCGTCTTCAATATTGATTTATAATAACACTTTACATAGTGCCTTAAATCAATCTCCTTCTGATTTTTTGTTACAAAAAGCCCATTCTCCCACTCACACATTTCCACAATATTGGAAAGAGGGGAGTGCTAATTTTAAACCCTACAAGGTTGGACAAAAAGTTGCTCGAAAGGTCATTCGTACAGGTCCCAGCACTATTATGAAATTTCAAAACAGATGGGAAGGACCTTTCACAATTGAAGAGGTAAATTCTAATCGGGTTACCTATGTTATTAGACGTTTAAATAATACTTCCGGAAAACGATATAAGGTCCATTTTTCTCATTTACGGGGATGGATTGACATCCCTAATTATCTACGAAAATATCTTGCACGCAATCCGGATATTGGTGCTGTATTCTTCGCTGAAGATGAGGATCCTCTTTTAATGAATGAGGCTTATGCAAATCCTCATATAATGTCTGAAACACTTGATTCATCTTTTGAATCAGTGGATTCAGAGTCACCCTTGACAAACTCCTTATTCAATGAATCAGATGATGTGATACACGATGCGGATGTGGATTTTGAAGGGTTTTCTACATTGGAAATTAACCCTATGGCCGTATCTGAATACAATCAGCTACCCGATTTTACTGAACAAATCAAAGAACTCCAAAGTGGTCAAACTAAGACTACTTTTATATCTCCGTCGGAATTGCCTACGTGTTCGTCCCCTATTCCCATACAAAAATCGCCTTCCAAGGTTAAATTTATTCTTCCTCCTAACGAGGTAAATATTTCTTCTTATTCGTGTTCCCAATCCATTTCTTCTCAAGGCTCTCCTAATTCAATAATCGCTGACTCTTTGAAATCGTTAAACTCTTTTGCTGAAGAGGATGAAAATCCTGATGGTGGGGTCGAACCACCCTATGAATTATTTGCGGGTGGGCTTCCCACTCCTTCCCTGGACTATTATGATTTATTTCCTTCTGAACATGAAGCGAGATTTCAATACCCTTCAGTCTTTAATGAGCATGTGTCTAAACCTGACAATCTTAGTTTCAATAATAAAACTTACTCTATTGACAAGAGTATTTCGATAGAGCAGGAAGAAAATGAAGTTGCTTCACTAATGTTCTCTCCCTCTGATGTTTCATCAGGGTTCTGTCCCGATGAATTTATCGGGTTTTCGCCCTCAAAATCGCCAAAATTGATAAACGACTCGGAAATATCGCATGGAGATAGCTCTAGTGACGGTGCAGCGGTCAATAATAAATTTCTTATCAAATTTCCTATTATAAATCAAACTCCACATAGCCTGGTTACTCGGAGTCGAGGGCCGGTGGCAGATTATCCAAATGTGATGTCTACACCATTAGAATATACTCGTCAACGTAGACGAGCAAGTTTATTATAATTATTTAATGTTAACTTCGGCAGATCTTAATTCTAAATGTAACTAATCGAATTCTAACTTTTGAATTCCTTTGGTTACTTTCAAAAAATGTTTAAATATTAATTTAACTAATGGAATTTTATCTTTTAAATTCTTTTGGTTGATTTACAAATTGATTCATACTTCATAGATACTTTATATTTCGTAAATTGCTTAATTGCATAAATCTTCGTAATAAAACACCTTTTTATGTGAAAAAAAACTCTTATTTACATAAAAACCTTACCTACCCTAAATTCAACCCCTACCCTTTTTAACTTAACAATAACTAGCTAAAATTTAAAATAAATGAAAGAGAGATTAAAGGTATGTACAATGAAAATTCCACTAGGAGTACAGTTTATAAAAAATTATAAACAATTCTTGCTTGTGGAAGATAGCAAAAAAGATACTAATTCTGATTTTATACTATTTGTAAAATAATGGCCCCATAACGGTATCTTATGTATTTTTATAAAAAAATACATAAAATTAATTCAGTATTCTATTTATGTATTTGTATTTATGCAACTAATAAGAACGTAAGGTCTTATCATTAGTTTCAGTCATATTTATACCATTTTATTTTATAAATTTATAAAGCGAAATTTAACATCGATATCTTTATTTTAATAACCTATCATATTCGTGTATTAATCTCCGTATTGATTTTTCAGAGCCGACCCTCTCTTTACTTCAATTTACTTATTCCTCTCTTTTTCTTTGTTGTGTGCTGTGTTGTTGTTGGGTTGTTGGTTGACACCGTGGAAATGTCCAACTTGTTAATTGTGGGAGCGTCAGCTGCTGTCCTCTTTCGTAATGAAAGAAACTTCCTTAAAAAACGTTATAATGTGGAGGCTTATGCAGATTATATCCCAGGGCGTCATCTTTCAGCATGTCCTACGGGATTAAAACAACGTGTGACAAGGGAAACAAAAATTGTTATAATATGGGCTTTGTCCACAATGGCGTGGCAGAAAGTTAAGATCCAGGATTCTCAGTCCCGAGAAGTGTCAGTCTTTGAGCCAATAAACAACTTCTCTGTTGATAATGTTCCAACAGTAATGGAAGAAATCACGAAGATTGCAAAAGAAAAAAATCCTCAAGTGGATGTTTATTTATACATTCCTTCTATTTGTGATATATATACGTTTAACCTTAAACGTATCAACAGAGAATGGGAAACTTCAGAAATGGGCTCTCTTGAAAACTATCCTCAGTTGTTGCCAGAGGCAATGCGAGAACACTCCATTATCACATATCACAGATTCATGTCCTTAAGAAGGTTCACATTACATCTGGACAGATAAACGCCTTCTCATTGGCACTGATGTGTTGGATCATCATTACAGTAAGGTTGTACCATCCCCAGCTGAAGATGAAATGTTCCCTCATCAAAAATACTTAGAAAAAGAAACTTTAACTTTAGACTCAAATCTCATCCCAGATGGACAGCACCCAAATCGTATATTCCTAGAAGCCTTTATGGAAGTGTACAGTTCAGAACTTAAGCTAAAAAAGATTCACCCTAGAGTTTCACGACCACAAACTAGAGATGTTTCTGCCAGAACAAATCTGAGCAGAAATTCTAGATCTTTACCTAGTCAAGAAAGTCACGAGGAGCAGAGGGAACGTATCCTTCAAGAATTTATTCGTCCTCTTCCCGATGCTAGTGACCTTCCTGTAAATGCCTTTGCTTCAACTTCAGGCAGCTCATTGTTATTTAGGAACCTCGTCTAGAGGTAATGCTCATTCCAGGCTGGGTCAACCTGCCGGCTTTGGACAGTTTCACAGTTATCGCCGCGTACTCATACTCATTCTTATCCTACGGTTCCTTCTTCGTCTCATGCTTCACATGGATTTTCGTCATCGCTTCACCTGGCTCCGCATACCACAGCAGTTAGGTTCGAGTACTGTGTATAATGACAGTCTTGACCCCAGTTCATCTGTCTATACAGCTACTAGCGTACGTTTGGGCCATGCGAATCTTGTTATGGGCAGTTAAGAATGTGTCCAACAGCGCGAAGTCTAGTTCGAGGCAGTTTGTTCAGGTGATCAGAGACAAGTTGCACATTTTTAAATTTATTTCATATTTTTTTGATAAATCATGATAATGTATAAAATTTAATAATCATATTAATCGTTAAAAGAAATCATTTAGCCCGGTTTTATAATAGTTCTTTATAGTTTAATTAATTAAAATTCACATCATTACTTGCTTCCCTTTCTTTTTGTTTTTGAGTTCGTTCATTAACCAGAATGTCTTCATAAGGGAGGGAGCTTAATCTTAATGGGGAGTAGCGGGTGTCTGCCATTGCCCCCTTATATTTGAATAATTTATCTCTGCTAAATTCGTTCACTGAAATAAAGAAAGAAGGCCTTAACTTTTTTTTCTTCAAGCTAATATAGCTTAATTTAAAATCGGACAAAAATATAAATAAATTAATCTTTAATTAATAAAAGCTTCAGTCATTACTAAATTCTCATTACCTCCAAATCTTTGATAATGATTATATATTACCAAATTAATGGTATATTTCAGTGGAAATTTAGAGACAATTTTCTCTTTAAAAGTAATTTTCCTAGGGGATTTCATTCCATCATATAAAATTTTGATAAAAACCAGTGAAGGGTAGCCCATTTGTTTTTTAAAATTAGCTAATAAAAGAGTCATGAGCATATTGAGTCATACGAATATAAAAGTAAATTACTTAATTATAAAATGCATCCTTTGCTTTTTGCTTACAGTTCCCACTTCCCTTATCAACTTTTCATCGCCTCAAATTCATAACTTCATACCAAATAAAACCCCAATCGGGGTACGTAAGTGTACATTTTATACAATAATGAACCATAAAAAACATGATGATAATAAAAGAAAAATACATAAAAAAGAAAGATATTATTTTATTTTAGGTTTCTATCTTGGGTGCAAGTTTCCATGCTGGGACCAATTTCCATTTTGGGACCAGTTTTTTTTTATTTTCGGACAAGAGTTTTTGTTTTGGAACAATTTTTATAATTGAGATAAGTTTGGGTCCAGATTTTGTAGTCCATTGTGTTTTTCGTTTCTTTCTTAGAATAAGTATTTGCTTATTCAATGAATGACTAATTATTTTTACATTTTAGTCATTCCTCTTAGCTTTAAGTTGCCCTCTGTGAATGGTCTTTATTTAGTCATTCCTTAGTGGACTTATTATCTTCTTCATCCCATTTCACATTTTGTTTACATGAATGTTCTTTACATAGACTTTCATGTCTCATACCATAATCATCAATTAAATTGTACAAAAATCTATATTGTAAATGTTCTCTCAGATGTTGTAATTGAATAAAACATTCTTTTAAGTTTGTTTAATTCATCCCTCATTGTTGTACTTTATTTTCCTCTCTATTATTCCACCATCATAAAAAACTTGCTATCTTGGTGTATTACCACATTATTACGTTCCCCCACACCTTTGAAGCGCAACCCCTACACAAGAGGAAGGTTCAGAGACAATGTAACTCTGGCCGAAGGGTATCCAAAAGCTTACATTCCCAGACGCGATTTATCCGGCCACACTCTCGAACTTTCCTGGTTACCTGATTCCTTTATAGAAATTCTTTAAGCTACAATATTTTTAGTTTGTTTTTTGTATTTTTGTATTTATAGCAACTAAGTATTACGTAGATAGTTTGATATTAGCAAAGACTTAAATTAACGACTCAGCAAACCAAAATTCTTACCTAATCGCCGTGGGTGACCTTTGCTTCACTCACCTCACACGTACTATATATATATATATTATTATATATATATTATATATATATATATATATATATTATATATATATTATATATATATATATAATATATATATTATAGAATATATATATATATAGAGAGAGAGAGAGAGAGAGAGAGAGAGAAAGAGAGAGAAAATTTTTTAAAATAGTTTTTTCAATTAATCGTCATTCATCGGTATCGTCATCGTCAAAATTTGCTTTAATCGTCATCGTCATCGTCATAACATGTTCTATAAGGATGTGTACTAATATTATTATATATATATATATATAATAGCGTTTATGGATAGATTTTATATATATATTAATATATATATATATATATATATATATATATATGTAACGGGAGTCCGTTGCCGCCTGCGCAAGTTTATTTTCTTTGTTGTGTGATTTATATTATTAGTAAAGTGTAAATTTATTTTTCTCATTTTTCTTTATTTTGTCAGGTAATCCTGAAAGTTGGGAAAATCAGGTAATCCTGAAAGTTGGGAAAATCAAGTAATCCTGAAAGTTGGATAATAAAATCATCATCTATGGTATCTATATGTTTTATTTATTATTTAGATACTATTCATATTTATAAATCAAACAGATATTACTTACCTTTAATTTCTTTTTTTAGTTATGTAAATTGAATATAGATATCTTTGATCGTTGTGTTTCCTAGTGTTTTATAGAAAGATTGATGATGATCACTTTAAAAAAAACATTTTTGTAAATATATAAAGTGATGATATTTCTTCTAAACAATTGACTAAATTATCTAAATGCTCCTTATTGTGAAGTGTTGAATTTCGTTGATGAAACTGATTTGTTTTCCTGAAAAGGTTAGTAGTGTAGTAGTGAAAAGAGCAATACTTATATAATAAATAATATCATAATTATATTGTAAATAAATAATATATTGATGTGCAAAATGATGAATGTAATTACCTATTCCAGTGATCCAACAATTCAACCATAATTGGGATCTTCAGAAATGAATGCAGAAATCTTCAGAAATACACACCTATAAAATACAGAAATAAAAAGAAACCCCTTCCCAATTACACGTGTTAATGGTCGGGGTAAGTTCTGTTGATATCTTGAACTAAATTATTTTAATTGAAATTATTATTAATATTATTGAAAATGGTGTATAATAAAATATTATAGATATCATGTAAATTGTTGAAAAACGTATAATGAAAGGAAGAGGAGTTACTTACTTTGTTCTCTTCTCTTCAGGTTTCTTTTCTTGGATTATTTTCCCAGATGAATTCTTTTACTAGATGATTTCTTTTCGTGGATTTCTTTTTCCTAGATTCTTTTTCCTGATCTCTTCTCTTGGCTGTTGTTTGGAAGGATTCTTCTCTCAGATAGATTTCTTGTGAGGAAATTCTTTTCTTAAATTCAAATAGATGGATTATTGCTTAAATAACTACTATTTAGAAAAACTAACTGTTTGTTTAAAAACTTTGGAAGAATAAAACTTTATTAAATAAACATATAACAGTGGTATCTTATGAATAGAAGTGATAGTTAAATAGAAAAAGACTACAATAAATAGAAGTGATAATAAAGAAACAGACCATTAGAAAAGAAGCTGGATAAACTATATATTGTTGTGGAAAATTATAGAAACAATGAAAGAAAATTATAAACTTTATTTATCTTTGTAAATCACATGGTGTTGGAAAAAATGCTGGTACGAAAATTTTTGATTTCATTATATTTTTTTTTTTTTAAATTTTTCCCTTATTATAAATTTTTGTTTTGTTTAAATTTTAAAACACAAACATTAAGTAGTAACGTATATAATTATATTATACTATATTATTGATGCTAAATTGTGACTTACAAACCATTGTTCATTGTTTAAATTATTATATTCATAATTTACGGCATAATGTGAATAAATTTTTTGTAGAGAACCATTAGATAAATTTCAAAAGTTCTTATATTTATGATTGTAAATATGTAATATTAGATCACAACCATCGCGTTAAAGTTCTTTATCTTTCGATCTTTGCTATATTTGAAACCTCTTTTTGTTAACCGATAAGTATAGTCTTTGTTACTTGTATAAATTACAACTTTTGTTTGACTTCATTACGTAAATTGAATAATACTCCATGTTTCATATTTTTCTTGTGATAATAGTTTCATAGTTTTATAGTTTTATATATAACAGCATGATCACTATATACTAAAAGATTTATTTTTTTTGAATTAAATGCTCATGATAAATTATTTCTTTGGATATAATATATAGATTTATTATTTTCCAAATAATAACATTGAATATTAATTATTTATACTATTATAATATCGAACACCTGAGAGTATAACATTCATTTACTTACTTTGAATAAACACGTTTTAGTACCGAGTTTCTATATTCCCCATTATTTTGCTTTGCTTTGTTTTTGTTTTCTCCCTTATCTTACGTTGGTTGTAAAACACAGAGAACGTGAAACCTATTAACACTCCCCCTTTAGATACGTGCTGGAGATGAATAAAATACATCAGTCTGAAGGATATCAACTCCGTTACACAAACGCGTGTATCACACGAAACCTTGGACGGCAGAACCGAAGGATCGTCATAATTCGTCCAATTTTTTCCGTGACGATTAAGTTGATATTTATCGTTTCTCATTAAAGTAACTTTATTGACTTAGTAGTTATGTAGAACATTTACCATAATATTAGGAGAGTGGAATCTTTATTTGAGGGTGTCCTCGTAGTTGTCATTAAAAACGTAGCAGGTACCTTTCCGCTCTCCTTAATATATATATATATATGGTGATTCAAAACCTCTATGTCAAACTCGGAGGGCTGATAGAGCAAACAATAAGAAACATTTATTGTTAAATAACCTATGTTATATGACGCTTCATTTCAAAGTTATGGACACTTGAAGGTACACTAGTTTATGTTGTGTGACGCGTCGCATGTAGTTTACCACCATTTAGGTTACTCAATTTTAATGTGTTTGTGTGTGCGTACATGTGTGTACACTTAACGTCCTTCGGAAACACATGGAAATACCTTTACCTTGCCCAATTCATCATTAATTCAGTACAGTGTAGGCATCGATTACGAATGGATCACTACATTCTTCCCGAGTTAACCGACATGATAAGGTGTGGCGAACGGAAATGGACAAAGAGCGCACCTCATGTACCGGGAACGGTTTCCACACACAAATCACCCACACCACACAATGTTTGCTAGCCTTTTGCTAGCCTTCGAGATAATCAGACCTTTCGTCCCCGGTGCATTGATGGAAGACTGCATAATACGAAGACTCCTGCATTTGAAGAAGAGGTACTTGAGAGACGCCAACGACCAATTGACTAGCACACGCGGCCATTGCCCATAGCCATGGTTCAAATCAGCGTCTGTCGTTCGGGTCTTGCAACAGCAAAGCATCCATGCATACCACCTACAGAAAATACAAGGACTTGGGCCAAACGACTTTGCACCTTGTGTGCAATTTGCCCGGTGGTTTCTGCAACGGAGCATCGATAATCCTGCCTTTCCTGCACATGTCTTGTTTACCGATGAGGCGTGCTTCACCTGTGATGGCTACTTCAACAGCAGAAACAGCCACATATGGGAAGAGGACAATCCGCATCAGAGTTTACCAGGCGAAATTTACAATAAACATCTGGGGTGGAATTCTTGGGGATTATCTGCTGAGACCTGTCATCATTCCACACCGTTTGGATGGACCTGCGTACCTGCAACTACTCCAGAACATACTTCCGCAGCTCATGGACAACATACCCCTTGCAACCCGCAGAGACATGTGGTTTCAACATGATGGCGCTCCAGCGCACTTCAGCCACCAAGTAAGGGCGCATCTGAACAGAGTCTACATTGACAAATGGATAGGGAGAGGGGGACCTATAGCGTTGTTGGGGTTTGCTCATGCAGCAGCTCCAGGCCCACCCTGAAGCTCCAGACTCACCCCAAATTTCTGTATTAAAACTATTTTATACATTGGTTCTCATGTATTATTTTATTATTTTTATATTGCCTTATTAATCAACTGTTTTCTTTCCCACACCTATTAATTCTCAACTTTTTTAGGCAATTGATATACTGTAGTTAGGCATTTCACAGCTATTTATTTATTTATATATTTGGACACCATATTGTGTGGGTATTTTTTCATCTTCCAAATTCCCACACTCTATCATCATCTTGACGACTATTTATCCTTTGTGGAAAAGGAAACATATCTTGGAAAAGTAAGACTTGTTAAATTATGTTTATCATCGATTACAGTGTTCTTATTTTCTAGATATGTAAGCATGCTCCATCATCGTTTCTGTCGTGGTCTCACCTACTTTTTATTCTTATCAGATTAGCAGAGTCATCAGTACCACTTTCCAAGACCCTTCAACTTCACCCCTTTGGAGAGATTGTTTTCTTAAATCTCCAAGGGTAAGTGTAAAACCATGCTTCAGTATATTCCCCATGTAGTTTTTCGTTAAGGAGCACATTTAACAGTATATGCCTATTTTATTTTTACACAGGTGCCATCGCTGGGGCCTGTTTTCGGCCTGTTTATCATCCATTTTAGTACCAGGTCACCATTGAGCCATTGCTGGGACCTGTTTTTGGCTACAGTATTACCATCATCGGTCACTCTTGCCATCGCTGGGGCCTATTTTTGGACTGTTTGCCATCGCTGGAGCCTGTTGTCGGCTTCATAGTGCCATCGCATCTACAGTTATTTCCAACACAGTTGTAGTCTCGATTTCCGATTTAGTGGGAATTTACCTCTCTTCGGATTAAACCCCAAGACGCAGTTCCATCATCCATCAGAAAAACTTTCTCAAAGGAACAATAAGTTGAGTGTGTTCTAGGTTATTAGTTTTGCATCCTCTCATCATACACACTCTAACCTTCTTGTTCCAGATATTTACTAATACTTACTCTGGAATTTGAACGCACACAAATTCGAACATCAACCTGATTTTAGATTTGTGTCTACATCTTAGACCAAACCGACAGTTATCGGCTTTCAAAAATCTTAGATAATCCTCCCCCATATATAATTTAATAAACATTCATTTTAAAACGTTTTTATTTCCCCTATCTTATTTATGAACTTCACCCACACGAATATTATAAATATATTCAAGGAGGGGTTATTCAGATCACGGGCGGATTACTCACTCAATCACAGAGGATTCAGTTTTTGCAGAAGGAACAAATGGGAAATGTTCAGGTGAATAGTGTAGTACCGCTAGGAGATTAACTAGCTTTGCCATTAACAGCAGTGGGGGTAGATAGATATTTAACATTTTTGTTATTTATTATCCGTCTAACCTCTTAACACCTTCATGCACCACAGTAGCATACTAACTGACCAATTTTTCTTCTTTCCTCTAATAATATAATTCAATTACTATTTTTTAAGAAGAAGCATTTAAAATAAACTAACCTTACGATACTTCATTTAGTTTTTGATCTCACTTTCTAAATTATTGTGTGTGGTTTAGGGATCTCGTTAAAAGTTAATAATCCAGGTTTTCTTTCCATTAACTTTCCCTAACATACTCTTTAAATTTAGTTGGCGCCCGAACAGGGACTGCCATTGTATTTAGTATACCTAGTAAGGTTTAACAAATAGATATCAGGGTAGATACTACATATCTGAACTTTCCAATTCGCAAATTCTGCAAAATAATTCTACTGTTCGAATTCCAAAGTACTAGATACAGTTCTAGCTCATACCAGTCTTAACCTCCTTTTTCCTACAACGCCTTTCTCACTTCTCATCCCTTTTATATTTTTGTTCTGTTTATATTGTGAAATATTGATATATTTGATATACCATTTCATGCACTAACCCTAATGACTTCTCTTAGCAGGTTTTCAGAGCTGGGGGGTGATGGGGAGAATGTGGGAAGTGGTGAGGTTGGGGGTGGGCGTATCATGGGAGCAGTGGGCGGTGGTTTGGTGAATGTCGGTGGTAATATTGAGGAGGAGGAGATGCCTCCACCAACTCAACAAGAGATGTTGAGATTTATCAGGGAGAGAGATGATCAAAGCAGAGAACAAAGAGATCAAAGAGATCCACCACCACCAAGAGTTCCTCAACAGTTAGCAGAGCAGGTAGATTCAGTGAATCCACCGCTACAGGAATTCCTGACTACCATAACCCAGGAATTTAAGTTCCTTAAAGAGAAAACGGCCTTGTTGCGGGCACAACAGCCAATACCGCCACAACAAACGATAGTTCCTTCAGTTGTTGCTACTCCTCCAGTGACGACATCAGATTTGCTAACAAATGAGATGGCTCTGATGAACTTCAGTTCACCTGTGTCCCCATTGGTATCAGCGCCAATGGGATAACAACAGTTCTATCCAGGAACTACGGCTCAAATGTATGGAGGTTCCCCTTTTTCTGACGTTTTTTACACAACGCACACGACGACCCACATAACACAACAGACTGACGTAACTAATAGACAGCAATATACTATACCTCCTTATTATAGTCAGGGCATGAATGATCCCTTGACTTCAAGTCCTTCAGAGATACTGATTACAGTTCTACAGGCTGGTATCGCACCACCAATCGATACCAGATCATTTGTTGTTCCTCCTTAGCCACAACCGATTTACTCTCTTGCAGACAATAGAGAGCCAGCATCGATTCTTGCACCAAGTAGATTGGATCTATTTTGGAGCGTATTTGCTTCTGTATGTTCCCCAATCCTATCCTCTATTCTGGCGGAAATCCCAGAACTCAAGGAAAGTGAAAGTGGTTGAGCCAGGGAAATTTAAATACGAGGCTGATCAAGATTTGGTTAGTTATTTTGCTGATTTTGAACAGTACTGTTCATTTAACTACCCAAATGCGCCTCATCAGTGGTTAAGGTTGCTAGGCAGGCAACTTGAAGGATCGTTTCTGCAGTTGTATAATCTTTTAATTAAAGATGACAGAAACTACGGATCCATTAAAAGAAATTGTTATATGGTACCAGCAAAGAGAGAAAAGAAAGACGCACATAAGACTGAATGCCTTACCACTCAGCTTATACGGCACTCCAGTGAAAGCGTCCGTATGTACGCTCTTCGAATGGAACATCTAGCTAAGAAAGCCTATCGTGGGTTAAAGATGAGAGAGCATGACTCTCTTCGAACAGCTTTTCTCCTAAGTCTTCCTCCTTATGTTGAAAAACGGATATCAGAATACATAAAACAGCAAGAGGAAGATAGTAATATCTGTGTTACCTGGCGAAAGATAGTAAGTCTTGCAGACTCTTACGACAGAGATTACAATAAAGGGAAGAATGTAGCCACTTCTTCTAGTAACAGCCGGTTTACATTTTCTTCTGAGCAACCTAAACAAGACTTGGATGAGACAATCAGAATAGATGTAATTAATCCAGGTTGGTCGGATGTTTTGCATTCACAACATGCACAGCCACAACCTCCTAAAACAAACAATACCCGCCAACAGAATACACGTAACTATAACAATAAAAGTAGGTATCCCTCATCCAATAACAGAAATCAGACCCAAAACACTTACGCTTCGACACATCACAACGAGAACACTAACAGAAAACACCTCGTTTGTGATTACTGTGAGAATGTTGGACACGTGATGGATGAATGTTACAAGTACCTTGGGATATGCAGTTATTGTCGAAAGAGGGGGCATGTAAGGAATGAATGTAGGTCTATCAGATCCCCTCCACGCACGAAACAATTAAATTCTGGTAGAGTGTGTCCGTTTTGTAAGGGCCCACATGCTGGAATTAGCTGTCCACAGAGAAAACCACCGCTCAATGTCCAAAGGACTCAGAGGTCACCCACAAATAACAGAAAAAACAGATCACCACAGGCCTCTGGTTCAAACAGGAAACATAATTCCCCACGCGCGGACAATCAACACAGAGCACCGACTACACGTGACTCACCAAGGCCGCCAAGGAAGTTTCTAGATCCTTGCGACTGGTGTCACAAGTCACATCTAGAAGGCCGATGTATGGGTCCTTCTTTAGATGAAGCCAGTCAAGCAGGAGCTTAAACGCAGGTCTCCACGGAAATGAGCCCTCCAGTGGAGAAGAATAGCTTACAGCAGCTCATGGATTCAAATGCATTAGTAGATATAGTAGTGATAGAAGTAGTGCTAGTACTATAGACCCTGTAGTCGTTAGTAGTAGTGCTAGGAATCTTCTTCCAGACACCATAGTGACTAGTGATAGTAATAGAGATAGTTACTCTCTTTCTTCTTCAGTAGTTGTATGTAGTAGTAGTAGTTGTTCCCCTATGGAACCAGTAGTATCAGTCGTAGCGAGTAGCCTTATGATAGGAAGTAGTGATAGTCATAGCGATAGGCAGGCAGAACCATCAGCAGAGATTCAGCAACCACTCATCCAGTCAAACAAATGCTTGACTATGGCTGAGAGAGATTTGAGGACGATCCCTGTAAATCTCAGTTCAGCCAAGGTTGATCCACTGGTGATTTGTGTGGCTTTCAATCCAGATAGTTCTGGTTTTTACGATTGCATGGTTGATAGCGGTTCAGGCGTAAGCCTGATCAGCTCTGCTTTAGTCGCCAACATACTTCCTCATGCTGAACTTTTACCTTCTTCGGAGGAGGGCATAAGGGCAATCAGTGGATTGCAATGACGGATCGCGGTTCCTGTGGAACATTACATCAAACTTAAGATCTTTTTTGAGAAAGGTTTCTCAGTTCCACCTTCTTTATTCTTTATAGTTCCTGCCAACCTTATGCCTGAATTCATCGTTCTCAGCGCAGCTACTCTTCGGGAACATAACCTTCTCCCTGATTTAACCCGTAGGGAGTTAGTTTATCGTTCGGGTCAGAGAATGGAGGTAGTGGCTAAGGACTACTGTTTTAATAGGCCTTTCTTCAATTGTGTTTCGGTCCATTCTCTTACAGTGTTTCCCCATTCTTGCCGATTCTTGGACATTACAGGCCCACCAAATACACCTTCAGTTTTAGTAGGTTTTCAAGGGAGAGAACATCCTACTCTTATTCCTATTCCTGGTGTGGTGGACCTCAATTCTTCTCATCCTCAGATTGCTATTTTCAATCCTTCAGATCGACCATAATATATTCGTAACAATACTATTGTCGGTCGTCTTTCACCGTTAGCTGTGGAAACAGATTTACAGATCAGCAACTTGCGAGTGCAAGTGGCCCAAGAATTAGACTCCCACGAATCGGTTTCCTCTGCTTGGACTGTCGATCGTCTAATGGAAGAGTTTCATCTCTCGGAGTTACAGTTAACAGATAAACAGAAGCAAGATTTAATTACAGTTTTGTTCAATCACCAGGCCGCACTAAGCGTTGGTGATCACGATGTTGGTGTCGCCACTAACATCACTCACTCAATAGAGTTAGAGACCGACAGACCTGTTCGAATTCCTGTCCGCCATTTCCAAGGACCTTTGGGCCCAGGAGATCGAGCAGCCCAATGCGGATCTATTGGGACACAAAATAGTCATTCGTTCCAAGCACAAATTCTCCTTATTCGCTCCAGTTGTACCGGTCAGAAAACCAGATGGCACGTTACGATTGTGCATAGACTATCGCAAGCTCAATAATGTGACAAAATCAGATTCTTTCCCATTGCCTAACCTTATCCACATGATTTACAATATGTATGGAAATACATATTTCTCTACAATAGATCTAATAAAAGGTTATTACCAGGTCGCAATGGAACCGGACAGTATTGAGAGGACGGCGTTTTCCACTCCGTTTGCTCAATATGAGTATCTTAAGATGCCATTCGGTGTCAAGAACGGTCCGGCGACATTCCAACGCGGAATGATGCTTGCTCTGACCGGGTTACCATGGTCCAAGGTGATGGTTTACTTAGACGATATCATCGTGCTCAGTACCAGTTTTGAAGACCATCTTGTCACCCTTGGACAAGTCCTTTCTGATTTAGAAAGGAATGGCTATAAACTTAACCCAGCAAGGACAAATTATGTCGAAACGAGGTTGACGTTTTTAGGCCATCACACTTTCCTTGCAAAGGATTTTGCCTACAATAAGAATATTAAAGGAGCATTGGAGTTCCCGTCACCACTATGGTGCAAACAAGCTTCGCCATTTTTAGGATGCGCTGGAATCTTTCTATCGCCGTCATATCCCACATTGCTCCCAGACTCACGTAAACATTACTCCTGCCAAAAGGGGGTATAAAACAGTTAAGTGGACCTCAGAGTGTCAACATGCTTTTGAGGAATTAAAACAGGCCCTGGTAAACCCCCGTTTGCTAGGATTTCCAGATTACGACTCCACTGCATCTCCAATGGAACTTCATGTCGACGCCTCCGACATTGGCGCCGGGGCGTGTCTCTCGCAAATACAGAATGATGAACGCCGACCGAATAGCTTGCTCTATATCTGATGACCTTTAACGGTCTCAGAGAGAATTACGATCTAGATAAAGGCTAACAGCTTTCGATGCGCAGTAAGTCTTTGAGACCTTTTCTGCGGGGAGTCAAGTTCATCATCTTTACTGATCACATGCCTCTGATTTACTTACAGAACATGAGCCTAGTCGATGGTCGACTAGCACGCACCATGGAGGAGTTAAACGAATTCGACTTCGAAATTCGACAACATGGCCGGTAAAAAGCAATGTTTAGCCACTGCCTCTCTCGACTCACCTGTGTATCCTCTTCGTCTGATATCCTCCAGCGATCTATCTTTCCCAGTACCATCTTTCTGTGGATTATCCCTTCTGGCTATTTCGTTTGAAGTCAGCGCGAGGTGGCGATCCTTCATATCTGTGTTTCTTCCATGTTCCTATGGTCAATCTGATCAACATGGCAGAACTACCAAACAATGTTGTTGAAGCAACTTCGGAAAACCATCTCACCTAATTACGGTTACAGCAGACACGTGCAAAAGAAATTCACTTCAGCTTCCCTGACAAATTGCCCCGATTCTGGAGTCCATTGTGCCTTCTGTGACCTTTTTAAGGTTATGGTGTGCGTCTACTATAACGACAAACATCCCATTGTCTATGGAAGTCAGTACATCAACATGTTTTGTCTAAGTGGTCTGGTCGGTATACTGATTAACAATGTGATTTCTGGATTGCTACACTCGTAGACTATCAGCAACACCGAGCCTTGTTGCGGCTCATTGTGGACGGAAGTCTTCTGAACTTCTTCTTTATTTAAATTCTTCAACCGTTCCATTTCTTCAAAAACAATATGACTTACTGCGATAGCAATTTTATAGTCGTTCTGTGTATCTTCGCTCTTTTCCTCGCATTTTCCCGTTTTCCATCGTCTTCGCTGGTTCTGGAATTGGGAGGGATGTCATGGGGGTGCAGGGTGGAATTTGCGGAATGGTAGTGCAGATATGGATGGTTTGAGAGCGATGCCAGACGACTATGCGATACAATGATTATGCGATGGATGCGATTGCTGATGCAATTGCGATTACATCGCACTCATTCTCTCTTTATTCATTTACACTAGCCTTCCAAGCATAATTAATTACCACTATAGACTCTCTCTCACAGTCATCTCAGCGCTCACTGAATACTTGCTACTAATTCTAATCAAACTTGTTGTTGTTGTAGTATTATTATTATTATTATATTTATTAATTTCTAATTTAATATAACTGAAATTTGAAAAGATTTTGTTAAAAAGTTTCTACCCCTGTTAGGCTTAATTTTAATCACCATATTTCATTCTAAACATAAAATACAGATAAAAGTTGAAGATTGCCCATCGTGTATTAACACCAGGTATGCATAAGCAACACACGTTATGTTCTTTTGATTACTCAACATTGGTTCCAATTTGAGTACACAGATACCGAGTACACCGACTCTTCAATTCTGACAGTGGATGAACACCTCTATAATCGGATACCACGAACGACATACCTCAACATAAGAAAGTCGCAACATAAGCGTATAAACCCGAGCAAAAGAATTTCAACATTTTCTAAAGAACAACACCACAAAAATTTCCCGTACAGCATAAAATAAAACAATGAAAAAAAGAAAATTCAAGAAAAATAGACTGCATGAATTGTGCCTAGGGAAATCGTTGCTCGTAAGGAAACATAAACCAATGACTAAACATAAAATAGTAACGAAATGTCCAATTTGTTGACACCATCCTTCTAATGACAAAAAGTCAGCTGCAGTTAACTCTCAAACTTTTAAATATATTAATTTTTTTACTTTTATTTTTGTTATTGTCTTTAACATTAATTTATTTTTATCAAAATTTAAAATATTAGAAAATAAAATTTAGTCCTTTGAAAATTCTCTGGTGCATACGCATAAAGCTTGGTACTATACTTAAATCCATTGTTTATTTTATTCAAGAATAATTAAAAGAAAAATTTCATGTGTAAAAAGAAATACTTTCAGGAGGGTTATGAAAAAACTAATAATAATAATAGATACATAAATAATAATAATAAAAATAATAATAATAATAATAAATAATACACAGTAACCGTACAAATTTTAACCCCAGGTCTAGATTCTAGGCAGGGTTGCACAAAAAAAAAAAATGATTTAAATCAACTGATTTTTTTACATAATTTTTTTAATAAAAAAATCATTTGTTTTTTTTATTTTATTTTTATTTATTTATTTTTTTTTTTGGCAATTTTTTTTTTCAATTAATAATTATTCTAGCTATCACCTACTTGATAAGTATATTTTTCTATAGATAGTAAACTTCATCATGTAGTTTTCAAGTCATTTTTATAAAGAAAGTAAATAAAATAGATGACCTAAGTACAACAGCATAGAGATATATATAGATTAAATAACTTAATTAACTTAAATATAATTATAATTACTAATTATATTAATTATAATTAATTAGGATTATTTACTAATTTTATAAAAATAATAATTAAAAAAAGCAATTTGTCTAAAAAAATTTAAAAAAAATAAAAAATCTCAAAAAAATCCCCAACCCTAGAGTATTAAAGATACCGGTTCGAGTGTGAAAATATGTTTATATTTAATTTGAAACTACTAGAGTCGAGTCAGTTTTATCTATGACGTAGTTTTTTCATATATATTCAATTTCTATAATTATTTTTTATGAAAAACTTAAAAATGAGTAAATGACAAATCAATTACTAATTTTTTTAAAAAAGGACATTAGAAAAAAGTAGAAAGTTCCGTATAGTTCCGGCAGGAACCAGAACTTCTAAAAAATCGAGGTTCCAGCCGGAAGTTTCAGTCGGAAACCTAAAAACTTTCCTAATATATAATATATAATATATATATATTATATATATATATATATCATATATATATATATTATTATATATATATTATATATATTTCTATAATATATCATTATATATATATATAATATAGTCAGATGGGGTAAAAAAAAACAAAAATCTTAAACTTTTTTTTTCCTCATACACTTGACATATAGAAATGCTTGTATACAGGTTATAGAGGTTGGTTTAGTGAAAGTATGGAATAGGTATTAAAATTTTATTTAATTTTTTTTTCTCTTAAAAGTCCCAAAAACACAAAACCTTTTTTATTCCTCCGTTTTTGAGTTGCATAAAAATGGTG
>JABUQX010024876.1:5000-15000 GCA_015478945.1 Trachelipus rathkii | reverse complement strand
GGGTGGAATCAAGCCAAACAACCAAACCAAGCTGTCGCCCCAACACCAAAACACAACACATACTGTCGTACACAACCACGGTGTGCGGTCCAGAGAGGTGTTACCGGCTGGCCGGCCCGCCTCGGGCCCGCAACGCCTTCGGTCTCCCCCCCCTCTCTGCTCTACCACCCTTATTGCTCCCCACAATGCCACAGCACTCCGCGCCGCCCACGGCGGTCCGGCGTGGCGGGCGCCCACGGGGGGACCTTCGCGCCCGGGCGGCGAGGGTCGGGACTGCGCCTAAAATATCTGCAAGGGGAGGCAGAGAAAGCGGGAGCGCGCCCAGGGCCCACACGGTCCAGCCAGGCAGCCTTCAACCACCGGCGCGAACGAGGACAGGGCGAACCCCGGATTCCGCGCAGGAGGCGAGCGCGCCCTCGCATGCCTCTATAACGCAAGCGCTGGAATATAACTCAACGGAGGCGGGGAGGGGCGGACGGCGACAACAGAACGACCCAAGACACAGGCGGAGCCACCAGCGGTCCACTCTCCTCTCCCTGGCCCAACGCGCGGCCAAAAGGTGTATAAGCACGGACTGTTGGAATGCGGGCGGGATCTGTCGAGGGGGTATGGTTTGTGGCCCACCTGCGGCCAAGGAGATGAACCCTTACACTTGGAACGAAAAACAGGTCTGTACGCATTAGTTGAGGGTCCATCGCGTGTTCCCATGAAGCTTTAGGGTGAGCAAATTTTTCCTGACTGGCGTAATGCGGTTCCCACTAAATAAATGCGTTCTGAGGGGGGGCGGTATAGGCTGGCTCTTCTTTCGGACCTTGGTGTCATCGTTCTTCGTACTGCTGTTTCTTTTTCGATGCGCCGTCCGCGCACCCCTTACTCCCCATTCTATGCGGAAATATAAGGAAGGTGAAGAAGAGATGTGAAGACAACTATATAGTATATATAGTATATCATATATATACTATATATATATATATACTATATACTATAATATCGATATATATAATACTATTATATATATATTTATATAATATATATATATATATATAATACTATATATACTATAAATATATCATATATATATAGTTATTATATATAAGAAGCATTGACGTGATAGTGATTCATATTTCAAATCACTTTACAATTTACATGGAATACTAATATAGGGCAATATTATTGAGCGGGAGAATGTTAATTACCTTTAACACTTAAAATATCCAAATTATTATTAAATTAAACTTTCTTCAGGATAAAAACCATTAACTATAAGAAATCGATTTATATTAAGATTTTGAGTGGATAATTGCTAAAGCATATTTTCATTTTTCATCAATTAGGATGTCAAAATCTACAACTTATAATGAATAGTAAGTAATTGCAAACGTACTAAGAGGTTTAAATCTAAACTTGGAACAACGTGATGTAAGCGGATCTATAATACGAGACACATAATTGCACAGTAAACAAAATCGAGTGTTTTTTGACTGTTTCTCCATAGTTCTTCTCAGAGCTGCTTGAGCTGCACCAGTCATTGAATCGGCTTCATCTAGAATAATTATTTTGTATGGAGGGCAAGGTTGTCCACTGAAAATCATAACAGAGAAATAGGATATCCAAAATTAAACAAAGAAAACTTATAAAGTTATGGAGCTTACTTACTTGGTAAACCGAATGATGTTTGCTTTTATAATATAATTATCATATTCAATATTTCAGATAATTAATAAAAAAAATATATTACTTTTTTGAGTATAATATTAAAATAAAAAATTTGGAAGGATTTTAAACAATTAAAATATTTTGAATAAACAATTTCCCGCATTTTTTTTTTCTTTTTTAAGAATGTCACTACAAACGTTCAGAGCCCTTTTCAAGGAGGGGACGGAGAATAATAATAATATCTAAAGAAGCTCATAAACATAAAAGCTTAAAAATGAAATATTAAAACAAATTCGAAAAGTTAAAGTGGAATCTAATAATAATAATAATAATTAATAAATAATATAATCAATAAACTAATATGTCGGATACAGCTGAACAATTAGGAGACGTCTGTGTATACTAATAATTAATAACGTAATAATAATATAAAATAATAAAAATAAATCACAATTTTGAATGCAAAACTGGTACAGTTCATTGATATTATATATATATATATATATATATATATATATATATATAATGATACTATATATATTATATATATTAATATATATATATACTTATATGTATATATATAACATATATATATATATATCTTAATAGTATATAAAAATATATATACTACTAAAGTCTATAATATCATAAATATATATATATATATATATATACTATATATATATATAATTAATATAATATATATATATATATATATTAATATATATATAATCTATATATACAATATATATATATATGATAATATTATTCTTTCTTTCTCTTCGTTTTCATCTTTCCGCCAAGATTGGGTAAGGTGCTTAACAAGCATCGAAAAGAAAAGCAGTAGAGAAAATGGACAAAGCGTCGAAAGAAAGCCCACATTACGCCGTCGTACAATTATTATGAGATCCGTCACAGACAGAAAATCCACTAAGATGCATCATGGGACCTCGCGACGGACCATCAACATAGTTAAACGCACTGTAAGATTGATTCATCTCCCTGCTCAGTGGCAAACTGCCCATAACAAACCGCCCTTTCTCTCCTAAATCATTCACCTTTATCCGCTCTCTGCAAACTCGACATTTCTCTCTTCAGTACATTCGTTCCACCGACTAATCCATCTTCTCTTTCGGTCTCCCACCGGTCGTTCCAACACACTCACCACATACATCCGCTTAACCAACCTAGCTATCATTTTCATCTTTCCACATACCAAACCATCTCAACATAGCATTTTCATTATTTCTCCTATTTACGCCTTTCTTCACCACACACCACTCCATACGTTCATTCTCTCTTATCAATCTTCTTCACACTACACACCCCTAGATTGTCCATCTGACACATTGAACTTTAGATCTATATCTCTTATTCCAGACCATAGTCTCACTACCATCACAAAACGACAGGTAACAACACTTACCCTCATCGTTAAGACCTAGCAACTCAGACTTAGTCCCTTTGCATTCCAATCGATTTTAATTGTATAATGCTCCATTCACAACTTTCACTACACTCCGCATCATCGTTCCCTTTTCATCAACCATATACCCTAAATAGTTTATACTCAGACACTTTCTAGCTGCTAACCACTAACCTAATTCAACACTGGAAGTCGTTCCCTCATCACAACCATAAACTTACTTCTTATCCACGTTACTTTTCAGCCCCTCCTTCACACACCCTGCCAAATCTCTCTATCAATCCTCTCAAATCTCTTCAGTTCGCCACACAGAAACCAAATCATCCGCATATATATTAGGTAGGGCACCTCCACATCACTCCATTCTCTTCACCAATTGCTAACACCATTACCTGCCTATCCCACTCTGAACTTCTTTCATAACCTCCATCCATATACAAAGAATAACCAAGGAGACATACACACAATCTCCCACCCCCTGGTCTTATCCGCATAATCTAAACAATCCCATTGACATTGAACCAGCATTTATTTCTTATTTACACAGCCTTCAACTATCATCATATCATAACTTTTGATTCATCATAACAGCCTTACCACAACACCATATACTCACTACACCAGTGCATAAAGCTTCCTATAACTCTATCATACGCCTGTTGCAAATCCATAATACAATTTATTCTTCTTATTACATAATTTTCATTTTTCTCATCATTTTCAATGTAAGATTTGATCCACAACATCTTCACCACTCCTAAACCACCTTGTTCTTCATATCACCAATCAGTCTCGTCCTCGACGCACTCTGTCCAGACCAAAAACCAGATATAGCTTCCTACAACACTCCAATAGAACTTATTCCCTATAACTTCTCTACAGTTCCCTTTTCTCTTACCCTTAACGAAGTTCTATTACCGTCTCCTCCACCTGGAATAACCCTCCATTAAACGCTTATTACACAAACAAATCCAATCAATCACCAAGTCCTCGACTCCGTCTTGATCATCGTTCAACTAGAATTATCTATACCTGCAATTTACCGATTCTTCAACTTTTCTCACCCTACCCATTACTCCTCCTTACTAATACGCTCATCCCCAAATAACTATGCCTTTCTTGGGGCAGCCATCCAAACCGGCCACATTCACTAACAACATCCATTACTGTAATATGTTGCAGATTTCGAAGTGTTCTTTCCCACCCCCTCACATCCATTTCATCAGTTACAAAAGCACATCCTATCATTATTCTAACAGTATTCCCCTACTCATTCTACATTCGCGCTTCTTTGTTCCAGACGAGCTTCCCTATTTCTTTGTAAGTCCTCATTCATCTCCTTCAAACGGTTCATTTTACCTCTTGTTTCTCGCTACGTATACAGCCTTTAGTATTTCTTTTTCCTCCTTATATAATTCCAAGCTCTTCTCTCTTGAATCTTCTCTATTGCTTTTATAACATTCAACACCTGCTTTTTTTACCTTTGAACCGCTTCATACCTCTTCATATCCACCATTGCTGTTAACATGTCTTAACTTCTCTACTTTAGCAATCCACACCTCCCTTGCCTCACTAAAATTGGCTTCCTCATTTGCCCCCAGATTTGCTCATTATCAACTTGTCACATTCAACCGTTTTACTAGCGACGCTCTTATCTATCCTTATTACTCTTGCACACTTAACTTCGTCACTCTTGAATTTACCTACTTCCTTTCGTATCACTTCTCTCCATCCAAGCCGCCCAATAACTTAATTTTACATGAACAACATAATGATCCGCTAATCCCATTCCTAAACCCCTACTGATTTAACATCCAACACATACATCAACATCTCCTTCTTCACAACACTAAATCATCATACTTCATCGAACATCCTACCTACAACACTCTAGTTGATTCTTAGATATCTCTGTGTCTAAAGAAAGTATTACTTACACCACATATCTCTCTCTCACAGAAAATTCAATCTACCTTCCACCATTCTCATTTCTCCCGCCACCCCAAATTATACCATCCTTTTTGATCACCTATCCAACCATTCAGTCCCTAAAACTATCAATCTGAAGCTCCTACTCACCCCATCCAGCACATCATTTAGATTATCCCAAAAAATCGTACCCTCTTCAACGTTTCCAGATGGACCATATGTTCCAACCACACATACCTTGACTTTTCAAACTTAAATTTAACATTTAGAATTCTAGGACTCACACAATCAAAGTCTACCATAGCTTCATACACATGTCCTTCACAAATGCTACCTTACTCTTCGCTCTTCCATTCTCTTCCACACCACTCACGCACACATTTACCATCACACCACTCATTTTCACTTTCCTTTCATCTTTGTTCACGTCACAGCTAGCAATATCAAATTTGCCCTTCTAAAATAATAACATCAACGTCTTCTCCTCTCTCCTCAACTATTTATTCCTCTGACATTCGCATGTACCATACATTCATTACAATTTTCGCCGAAAGTAAAGGTTGTTTACGCGATCACGACTCTCCGGCCCGCTTAGCATTCCTTGGAAGAATATATGTAGTAGCATCTAGCGACCGACGGGGGCGGGAATTTTGCCGGGGACGGGCCGGGGTCGGGCTGCTCTAATTTAGGCCGGGCCGGGGCCGGGCGGGCACGGGGTTTAGCTAAAATTGGAGACAATGTTAATCAAAAACACTGAAATTTCAAAATTATATGCATATAAATGTAAGATAAGGGAAATGCTAATTTAAAATTATAAAAAAGGAATACATTAATTAATTCAATTAGTAAATATCTTTTTGAAAATATTTTTAAGAAATAATTGATTTCAAGTTAAGTATTAATAAGTATATATAATAATAAGTTATATTATTATATATATATATTATAATAATATATAATTATATTATATATGTATCATATATATATATATATATATATATATATATATATATATTATATTAAATATATTATATATATATAATTATATAATAATATAATAATATATATATTATTAATATATAATATATATATTAATACTTATAGTATATTTACGAACATCTTGTCCGAGTGATATATTTTAACTTTAGAGAGGAAAACCTGATTTTTTTAGTATTTAATTACTGTCACTTCATTTATTACTAAATGTACACAAAAAAACATGTTAAAGACGACTTTTTTTTAATGAATTAAATTTAAAAAGAAAGCAATCGTCCCGACAACGAGACCTCTTCAGCTAGGGACATTCTTTCTGATTTCATACAGTCAATACGTTCCATGGTCTTGCTATTTTTCCTCACATGGTGCTGTGAAATATTTGGATGTCTTTCAGATATTATTTGTATCAAATCATATCTTTAACTTCACCGGGATGCCTTATTGTAGTTTGTTACTATTATAAATGCAAAAAGGATTCCATATTTCGATGTTCGTTGATTGATATTTCTGATCATCTTAGTATGCTGAAAATATAAGTGCCTTTGTAATCGCCTATACTGTTAAATCTGAATTCTGCTGTCCTTGTGCAGGTCCTCTGTATGTTGATTTTTTCTCTCTTGCAAATCTATGTTCCTATATAAGTGTTATTGCAAGTTTGCAGGGGATGTAATATATACAGCTTGGATTTTCTTTTCGTTTTGGGGGTTGAGAATGTTTTTAAGGTGATATTTATTGAAATGAGGGAAAACAAAAAAAAAAAAAAAAATAAAAATAATATTTTGGTATATTTATCTCAAAGTCCCAATGTATGAGAGGAATTGGTAAAAAGAGGTGTTGCTATCTTTAGATGGTAACTTCTTTTTGCTTTGTAAATGCTTTTGTGAAGAAAAACTCAGGATAGTAAAGTGATTTGAAATATTTGTTGTGATGTTGGTTATGTGGGCTAGAAGAGGGGGAGAGCATATAACGAAAGGCACGGAGAAAATAGAGATGACAGAACACTAATTTTGTGTTTGGGAATGATAATTTGATCAATGATTCCTTCCTTTTGATGTTGTTCGATATAAGTCATGCCTATATGATTGTTATTTCCATTATTAAGTACGAGAAGGGGATAGAGTTGTTGAAGGATTCTATCGTATACTGAACTGAAGGAATGAATAGAGTTAATATAGTTTAGGACATCATTAGGGGTTTTGTTGTGAGGGAGGGAGAAATGTCATCTACATATCTATTCCATAAACTATTGTTTAATAAAGGGGGGCCATAATATATAAATTCTGTTATGTTCCAATATATTGTTAACTAAGTAGGAACCCATGTGGAAGCCATACTCCAGGCAGAAAGTTGTTTGTACATATTTGCCATTAAATAAAGGAAGTATGTAGATTGAGAATTAAGAGCTTCTTAATAAGAAACGGGATGCCAATCCATTAACAATATATTTATTTCCTTTCCGAATTCGGTGATATATCAAATTTCGAAATAATTTTTGTAAAAACTCGAAAAATTATAATTTGGCCTCAATTTTAATTTGAAACATAGTAATACCAAAAAAAATTATAATTTAGATATGTTTAATCTTTGCATCAATCTTATAAACAATGAGGATGGAAGAATAATTTATTGTGTTGATTTAAACCCTCTATTTGTGTAAATTTGCAGTTTAACACCCGGTAGAAAACCCGGTTTTTCCTGATTTTTGGCCGCCGGGCCGGGGCCGGGTCGCTAAAATGGGCCGGGTTGCCGGCCGGGCCGGGCGGGCCCGGTCGTTTCCTATCAGGCAGCCACCAACTACCACCGCCCCTTAGTCCGACTTCTACGACACCAGAACATTACGATTGGAAATCCTTCTCCCCCCGCACACAGGGATTGATAGTAGGGATTGTCTGTAAGGGTTATCTAGACGGGTTGTACTATCTATTGTAATTATTGTGGACTAAATGGTGTTGTATAGGCCTGGAGATGATGTGTAAGAATATGAACGCAAAAGAGAAAGGCGCACCATTAAAAAAATGGGTAGGTAAATTTCATCGTTCGAGGTATCTGTTACTCCCTTCATATATATAATATATATATATATATAATAATAATATATATATTATAAGTATATATATATATATATATAGTAAATATTATTATATATTAGATATATAAATATATAACGAGCATCTAATTTTTATAACATTGCTTTTCTTCTCAATTTCTTACAAACATTTAAATTCCCGGTAAATTCCATATTAGCTGCTACTTACTTTGGTTTTGTGCTTGAGACTGAAGTTTGTGCAAAATTTTTCACCTTTTCTCTAATAACTTGAATTCCTCTTTCATCTGATGCATTAAGTTCCATTACTCTGTAGATATTTTGAAAATTTGGAAAAATTGCAACCAAAATATCATGGTCCTTATAAAGTCATGAAATTAACCAAAAATGATGCTTATCTGTTAAAAGACAACAAGTTATACATTATTGAAGTACAGGAAATTATAGTTAGCGTGTTTCACTAAAAGAAGATATTGTTTTATAAAATAAATAACCAACACTATCGTTAGTAATGAAAATAATAAACAACACTATCATTAGTAAAAAAATAGGCAACATTTTCGTTAGTAAATGAAAATAAGCAACACTATCGTTAGTAAAAGAAGATAACAGAATTAAGTTTTAAGAAGCATTTTTTACAATATTGAGCAGGACAAGGTTACTTCTGGTTGCTGTCAACTACTAATTACTTCATTGGTAGCAGAGTAAGTGGTTGATGGAAAATAGTGGAGGAATTCAAGAGGATCAGTATGAACGAGCAGCAACCATAAGCTAAAGGCAGAGTTAAGAAGACACGTACAAAATTCAGCGTCAAAAGAGGAGTATAAGAAAACCTCAGAAGAATACTGGAACTCTAGAAGAGAAGTCAGTTCAGATAAACCTAATAGGAACCTAGTTAGTGGATCATATATCGGCGCAGTTTGGAGGAAGGGGAAGAGGTCGTGGTGGCTTCAGCGGTCGTGAAGGAACACGCCTATTCTTCAGAGGTGTCTTTTTTTATACGAAGCAGAGGGCAATGGCGTCTAGGTGGCAAACCGTGGTGGGGTAGCGGTGAGGAACCGTGGTGATGGTAGTGGCAGTAACGTTGATAAACAGCGGTGGTGGTGGTGGTAGCGGTAATGAACCGTGGTGAGGGCAGTTGTGATAAGCGTGGTGGTGACGGTAGCGTTGATAAACAGTGGTGGTGACAGAATCTGATAATCATAGAGGTGGTTATGGCAGCGGTGATAACCGTGGTAGCCGTGGTGGTGTTCGCGGAGAAGGATTAGACTCCGGATTGATATTTCTTCGGAAGAAGAAAATGTGATTGCGGAGGAGGATCGAGCTCCGTACTGGTATTTTTTAGGGAGAAGATAAGTTGTGGTGGTGGTCGCGGAGGAAGAGAGCTCTGAAATTGACTAAAAACAAAAGAAGTGAAGAGCAGAGAAGAAAAAAAAGAGAAGGAAAGGAAAAGTGTATAAGATAATAAAAAGGAAAGATGAGGAGAGAAGAAATGAGAAGAGAAAAGCAAGAAAAAACAAGAGCAAAAAGAGTGCAAAAGTGTATAAGAGAAGAGAGGAGATAAGAAAGTACAAGTTAAAGAATTGAAGTGGAAAAGTTTATAATATTGATTGATTTTCACTAAACACTATTGTAGAAATTACAGGAAATTATAGTTAGTGAGCTTCACTAAAAGAAGTTTTTATTGTTTTATAAAACAAAGTGTAGATAGTTTAAGTAATGAAAATATATATGGTAGATTTTGTACTAATATTCTATAATCAGAATTACTATGAATAGCTCTGTGAAATACTGAATTCAATTATACATTGTATATATAAAAAAAGAATAAAGTCTTAAGAAGCATTTTTTTTCAACATTGAGCAGGACAAGGTTATTTCTGGTTGTTGTCAACAAATGCAAGCCTTTACTAAAAATTCTTTCAACTCTAATTATACACTAATTTAAAA
>JABUQX010024876.1:0-2500 GCA_015478945.1 Trachelipus rathkii | reverse complement strand
AAGAAGAGAGAGAGGCGATGGTAGAGAGTAGAGAGAGAGAGGAGAGAGAGAGAAGAGATAGGGAGAACGAGAGTTTTAGCCACAATCTATAACCTCATTGGGACAAAAATGCTTCAAGACAACTCAAATGGCACTCCAAAATGCTCCCATTAAATGAAAGAAGAATTTTACAATGATTATATACTTTTTGCCAGCAATTGAAATTGCAATATAAGGAGGTTGTGCTCTGAGATACATCAAGTTTCCTGGCATTTTCTGCTGAGAATCTTCTCTTTCCATCATTTATAGCCCAGCATTGGCTAAATACCTCTCATTTGGAACACTATTGGAGGATAGGCCAAGTAATTCATTGCAAGTCTTACTGAAGTGTGGCTGACACTCATAGAGATACCGCCACCAACTGCTAGGGATATCTGGGGACTCATGACAAAACAATCAGAATCAAAATTGGACTCTAGAGAATTTCGGCATATAGTAAAGGATCCACCCGATGGTCCCAAAACAGTAAAGGAGCATAGAAGAGAGGAGAGTGTAGAGGATATGTCCTCGTATATAGCCGCAGGCCTTGAGTTATTAGATATTGATGACGAGGAAAAGATCCCTGATGAGACAATATCTACACCTAAATTAAATACCTCCTCTCGTGGTTAAAAAAAAAAGGATAAGAAAGCCACAGAGAATAAATTGGCAAAACACAAAAAATTATCAACTGACCCTGAATATAATTATTCAGAGCAAAGGGTACATATGCCACTGGATGGCGTTTATGATTCCTTAGCTTTGGATGGTTCTAAAAATCAATTAGATTTCCCTGGAAATTCAAATAGAGCTTACACTAATATGAGGCAAGTAAATTTAATTAATCCACCCATGAATTCTCGAGAAGCTGAAATGGGCTTAGCTGCTCATAGGGATGTTAGGTTAATTCTAGAAAGTCAAGTAGGCTTAGGCAACCCTCAGTTACAAAACACTTTTTCAAGAACTCGACATTCAAATTATCCCAATAGAAATAATTTAATTCCCGATCCTTCAGATCAATATTATAATGTAAATCAAACAAATATGGATAATTATCCAAATATAACAAAGCCTCAGCATAGACCATTATTACAGCCTCAGTCTCAACATTCCTCAATAAGACCGGATCATGCTGATGTTTCAATGTACTCAGGTCCTCAAATGAAACAGAAAATAGATATACTGACCGAGGCTATTGTCCTTTTGACACAATTAGCGAAAAATTCCCAGCGGTTGAAAGTAGTGGACCCAGGGAAATACAAGTATGAAATAGATCAGGATCTTGTTTTGTACCTTGGTGATTGCGAAGCTTACTGTAGTCTTCTTTACCCTAATGCCCCTCAACAGTGGTTGAGATTGTTGGGCAGACAACTGGAAGGGGGATTCCTTCAATTATACAATCTGATCACCAAGGAGGATCAAAACTATTTTTCATTACGAGATACCTTAGTCCGATGGTACTACGATGAAGAGTATGGAAAAAATGGGTACCAACTTCAAGCATATCATTTTGCTCATCGTAACCTTAACGAAAGCATTCGCATGTTTGCTCTTAGACTTGAGCGTTTAGCTAGAAAAGCTTACCGCGGCCTGGACATGCGAGGGCACGATCCCCTTCGTACTGCCTTTTTGTGTAGTTTACCACGATACATTGAGAAGAGCGTACGCAAGTATATTAAAATGCAAGAATTTGACAGAGTCACTAGAACTAATTGGGAAAAGATCATAGGTTTTGCGAATTCACTGGAAAGTGATAACACCACTTATCCCAACTCCATTGCTAAAGAGTCTTCTAAATTCATTGATAGACTCTTTTATTAGAAAAAATAGAAAACGCGGGATGAATTGAATGACTCTTGAATCAGTCATTAGAATAAATACATTGTCCCAAACTTGGACAGATGTATTGAAAAAGAAAGAAGTAGTCATCAGCGTAGATCCCAAAGTAATAATAAAAATAATAATGCTTCACAACGTATTCCTCAGAAAAGACTTATAGTTGTCGTAGTCCCCCGAATAATTACAACCGTTCGCAAGCTCGTGTCAATTATAATAATGATAACTCCCGTTTAGATAGACGATTGAAAGAACAATTTGCGAGTATTGTGAGAAGGTTGGTCGTCATATGAGAGTGCTACAAATATCTCGGTATCTGTAGTTACTGTAAGAAGAAAGGCCATATAAGAGCTGAATGCCGGTCTTATAAATCCCCTTCATCGTCTCCCCAGAATACTAGAAAGATAGTGTGTCCTTTTTGTTATGGACCACACCCAGGTATTAAATGTATGTCCAGAACATCTCCAAAAAAAATATGATAATCGCCGTAACTCGCCGTCAAATCGATCCCCGAGAGAATATCTCACGGGGGCTATAAAGATTGCCCCTAAGACAACGTATTACAACTCGAAGAGATTCCCGTCACCTAGAAATAATAAATATTACCATTCCCATTCACCAAGGCAAAGTAACAACCAACAGAATA
>JABUQX010024875.1:0-7500 GCA_015478945.1 Trachelipus rathkii | reverse complement strand
TTTGATGTTGTGTCGACCATTAGACCTGTACACTATTTTCCTTGTCGACCGTTTGGGCTAGTCCCCATAAATACTTAACAATGCTTAATAAATTTCCGCATTTCAAACTTAGATATCAACGAAAGAAGTACCAAATTGCCAGCGAGCACCAACTTTTTTAAAATCACCAATTATCGAAAAGGTAAATAGTCGGAAATCTTTGCAAAGAATAAAGTAATATTCAAGTACTTTAAAATAAAATTTATGCAAAATATGTTAACTTGAATAATTTAATTAAATCTAAATAATTATAATGCATACTTATAAGCACAAATGTTCACACATACATATTTTGATATAAAACAATAAATTGAAACAATTAATAATCAACTAAGAAAAAATCAGTTTTTCTTTTCATTTAATTTTTTTTTCTTAATTATTGTGAAAATAATTAATAGATCAAATAAGTGAAAAGAATGATGCTGCTTCTTAAAGATTCTAGATATATTTGAACATTTAGTTTATTGCATTGAATAACTTAAGCTGGCCATATCTGGGGAAGCATCCAGTCTATTATAAATTTAAATATTTGTGCCAAAATATTATTTAAGAAAAGCCACAATCGCAGAAATTTATATCATGTTAGTAGAACTATATTCTGTTTTGATAAAATACGTATATTTGGCAAATATCCCACACGAGTTGCTGACGGAACCGTTAAATATTTTAACCTTTAACTAAATATGCGAATTAATTTCAATTAAGTCTTTAGATTATATTTTTAACTTCGAATGATTTTGCTCACAATTATTAATTTTGTCCCTTCAAATATGAAAAATATCTCAGCTGGAGATTCTGATAAATCTTTGGAGATGATTTCTAATATGATTAAGAATTTTAAGTTCTAATTCTATTTCGTATTCAAGTAGTAATTTACTAATAATTGGAAAACAGTCAAAAGTATTTTACTCACAGAAATCTTGTTGGATTACTGCCATTCTATATTTAGATTGAAAATATTCATTTATTTCCAAGGCAGCGATAGACATCATTCATTTAATTTTGCAAAAAATATCTGCTAAATTTGCAATTTCTGATAGCTACGCAATATTTGTTAAACTGTCAGAAAATCAAAATTTATTATCACTAAAAATTATCAATACTTCTCTCTTTAATTCAAACTTTACTCCACAAGGATATTATTACCTGTCAATTTGCATCTAACTCTTATAAAGCATTACCCATAAGCTTAAGCATCTTAATTAAAAATATCGTAATTGCAATGAAAGATTATTGAAATTTAGTTATTTGCCACTGGCTACATCTAAAACGTCTCTTTAAAAGTATATACTGTGATTTCAATTGTTATTTGCGTTACATTCCTACGAGGTTAATATTGTAATTTGATTAATTAATAATGCTTAATACATTACAAGTTAACCAGCTTGTTCAAATGAGTTTGAACAAAATGATAAACAGAAATTTAAATATAATGTGTCCTGTGCTATTAGGTTTGAAAATTTCACATAAAAGCAAATAGTTTAGAAATACCTTTGGACTCTTTTATGCCTTTATAGCATGAAAAGTTTTTTTTTTCATTAAAAATGTTTTAACGACAACTTATCCCTCTGACGCAGAATTGATTACTTCAAAATCAGTTTCCTTTCTTGGAGCCAACTTGAGAACCGCTTTGCTATATACTACCCAAATACGTGGAAAATTTATAAACTGCATCAAACAATCGTATTAACAAATTGTACTTACCGTAGATAAATATTGTTACTGTAAAGTATACTGTAAAGATGGATTGAATTTAAGTTAAATAAAATATCAACAATCATATTAACAAACATGCTACTTGCCCGTAGATAAATATAGCTGTAAAACATAACTGTAAAATAACTGAATTGAAATTGTAAATGACATCGGATGAGTTAGTAGTTGTTTCATTATTAAAAAAAATACTGACCGTTTAAAATTCCGTAGATTAAATATTTTAAACAATGAAAAACTAAAATACATATTTCAAAATTCTTCATTAGACGGAATCTTAGAAATGTAATATTCATGATATAATAAAATCCGGGAAAGAACTAATGCATATATAAGAAGTAAAAAATTAAAACGGTTTTGCTGTTGTTTTCAACCTTTGGGAATGGAAATATTAATTCAGCTTAAATGGTGAAAAGGGAAACAGAGTAAATATATATATATATATATATAATATATATTTATATATATATATATATATATATATATATATATATATATATATATATATATATATATTTAATATATACTATATATATATTAATATATAATATTATATATATAGTATATATATACATATATATATATATATAATATATTATATATAAATATATATATATATATATATTATATATATATTATATATATATATTATTATATATATAATATATATATATATATATATATATATATATATAATATATATACATATATAATTATATATTTATATTATACTATATATATTATATATATAATATAATATATTATATATATATTATATATATATATATATATATAATATATATTTATATATATAATTAATAATATATATAATATATACTATTTATATATATATATATATATATAATATATATATATATATATAATATATATATATATATATATTATATATATATTTATATATATATATATGATATATTATATATATATATATATATATATATATATATATATATATATAAATATATATATATATATATATATATATATATAATATATATTATATATATTATATATATATATATATATATATATAGTATATTCCTACCTATACAAATTTATTTGTAACTGTTAAATTGTTTAGATCTTTTATAATCTTTGTCCTTTGGCTTTACCTTGATTCTATGGTTGGAAGATGCTAAGAAATAGGAAATGGGGCAACTCATGTTTGGATCTTTTATAGTCTTTTTGCCCTTTACCTGATTCTATGGTTGGAAGATGATATGAAATAGGAAATGTGGCAATCATGTGAGTGTTTGAGTCAATACATACATACTATCGTCAAGATTAATCAGCCTACAGAAATTGAAAATAGTATTGAATTTGCTATTTTGAGAAATGGATGTAAGCTTACGTTGTGTAGCTTGAGTACCAAATTTTGGTTATTTATATACTGTATTTTATGAGTGGTGAAAATTTGGTTATGTAACATGCACAAAAAGTTTGAACATGTTATCATTGTGATGATTGTGGTATATACAAAAGCTAAAGAAGCTACTATCTAACATTAGATAAAATGAATAAATAAACTTGAAATTATGCATATTAGTTGGCCGCCATAGTAAAAAAATTATGCGTTTTGTGATACAAGCAGGGATGGTACGGAAAAAATCAATTGATTTTTTCAACTGATTTTTTCACTTGATTTTTTGCTCAAAAAAATCATGATTTTTTGCTTTTTTTGATTTTTTGCTTTTTTATATATATATTTTTTTTAATTTTTTTGGATATTTAAGTGATTTAATTTCAATAGAAATAAAAAAATTAGAATAATAATATCATAGCAAGGCTACTCTGTTTCAAATTTCTGCACTATAAAAATGTCAACAAAAGATCATTTTTCAAACAGGTTTCTCTTATTTCTGATGTAATATATTATCATTATTACAAATAACACTCTTTAGTGTTTCTGTTTCATTGTGTCATAGACTATAAGCCCTTTTTTAAGATTTTGAACTCAGATATAGGGCCTAAGATTAAAAATAATACTTAATCGAACTTAAAAAAAAAGTTTGTTTACAAATTATATTTCGCGTGACGTCCCGAATCCATCAAAAAATCGCTAATAACAGAAAATCAATAACAACTGAAAAAGTTGCATGTAGTTGGCCGGCATAGTAAAAAAAATATGCGTTTTGTGATACAAGCATAAAATTTATACCAGTGTTGGTGCATTACATGAAGATGAATTTAAGATATTGGGGCACCTTATATTGCGCATGCGTGAGATTTGGGAGCTATTTTAATTTATTTATAATTTTTTACTGAACCTAGTTTAGATTTTGCATATTTTTGGGCATGTGTACATTGATTATGGTATTTAAAGGTGAAAATAGAGTAAATCTATAATAAACTGATACTAACATATTTATTGAAACATAATAATTTAAGAGTTACATTTTAATTTTATTGTTTATGGATAAATACACAAAGTTTAATTTTGAATATATATATATATATATAATATATATATATATTATATATATATATATATATATATATATTATATATATATATATATATATATAATAAATTAATAATATATATTATATAATATATATATATATATGATTATATATATATATATATATTATATATATATTCATTTTTTTGTATGCCACTGTGTTGAAAGTTAACCATATGTGTTGAAAGTTAGTTAAACACTCGTTAGGAAACCGTGGAACATTCTCCCTCGCATATGCATAGATCCGTGCATGGTAAATTGCTTTTCTTGCATTTGCAGCCTTTCTTGCATCCCCTCTTGCAACCACAACGAATTAGCTCCTCACATGCTTTAGCTGCTTCAGGGATTGTTATCCACTCTGGAACATATAGGCCATCATTCACTTTACTCCAACCCCAACTTGTCACAGGAGGTAATACAGGACTTGGAATAGTGTCTGCCCCCAGATGTAGCAACCCTGATATATGGCTCTCTTAACATGTTGTTTGAGTGCATCTAATGTTGGAGGAATTCTTTGTACTGAGCTTGTTCTTGTAAATAGCTTCTTTCTTGTTTTGTTGATATTGGTACTTGTGCTTGTGCGATCGTATAATAGTATGGTGAATCTCTCTATTGCGCACATCGTTTCCTCAGGAATACTGGTCGGGGTACAAGTCAAATTCAATAGTGCTTGTGTAAACTCTGGCATTGAATTCCAAGTACTCCACGCTGTCACTTTACCATGTCCAACAAAAGAAGAAACTGTGTCACATCCTGTTAACGCATGGAACATTGCATTTTTCAGGTCCCAGGGCATTGGCAATCTCATGTGCAGCTATGTAACGGAACATTTTTCCAATTCCAAAAGCTAACCAAAGTTAAACATCATGTGGAAAGGTTTGCATTACCATCACAGATAGAACTACAACATCTGTATCAACGGTACGTATTAGTATCTTGTGGTGGCCACATTGAACTGCATGTGCAACATGCAATAAAATGCGGGTGTCAGCTTCCTCGTGATTACATGGAGAAAGCAAATGTAATAAAACTTGTGGTGATTTGCAGAGGATCTGATCTTCATCTGTAACGATAAGTGTCTTGTTAATCTCATCAAATGCTTCTTTGACAGCTTTTGAGAGGAACCGAAATAGTTTTGTCGTGTTATCATCAACGCGCAAGAGTAATTCCAATTTCTCAGTATGGGGTACATTTCCAACCACGCGCAGTCTCGCTCCCTTTCCTCTCTTGGCTCTTGCAGTACCTTTAATAGAATTTGATTTGTAAATATCCCACACAATATCTAAACGTGAGATCATATTGTCAAACTGCCTTTTCACATACGGAATGAAAACTAAGTTAGCATACTCATCAAATGTTTTGGCAAAACCAGGAGACAACATATGAATGGTTGCAGCTCCATCAACGACCACACTTGCAGTGGTGGGTTTCTCAGTATGTTAAACAGAAAGTGTTTCAAAGCATGTTAGTAGATCACTTTTTGTAGCAATTTATAGTTTTCCATCTCTAGTTAAGGAAGAAGTATATATCTGATTTTCATGCCTTAAAAATTCATCCAGATTTCAATTTCGGGTTTGGCAGGCAATATACAACTGAGAAAATAGTTCAACTTCTCTTTTCATGGACGTCAGTTTCGATCCTTCGTTTGAAGTCCTTTTAGTTGAGCTGGTAAATAATGGGAGGTTGTTTCGATGTATGACATCGTGTAATGATTTTGTTCTCTTTACAATACGTTCTTCCACATATAAAGTAAACTGATCCTTTCCAATTTGTTGTATGTTTTGTATTGTTTTAGTAACGAAGGATAAAGCAATTTCCTTACTTTTACATCCAACAAGTCATGCTTCCTCTTCAAATAATAGGGTTTTCAAAATCCTCAAACACATGCACAAGTGATCGTACATCTTTTGCAAATGCTGTCTGGATGCTTGGTGTCTGTTCATGATGGCGTGTTTGCAATTGTTTTCCTATGTCTTTGAATGTTTTTTCAAACTCTTCAATTACTCTGGCAACCTCTGGACCTGCTACCATCCATCGACGAAGGGCATTAGCATTATCTAGGATTCCTATAGCACCTCCTTCCCCTTTTATACAAGCGTTGTTCTGCTCGTGAGCTTGATCAATGGCAATTGCAGAGAAAACATGTTTAGTCTTTTGTACAATAAAATGGGCTTCACTGAAACTCTTTGGCAATTGTTGGATGCTTGACTACTGACTCAGCCATATCTTTTTTTTTTGGAATCCAACGAGCATAATTATACTGGTCTAATGCAAAAAACATATGTGCCAGCTCTGTTAAAGCATCTAAGTACATGTCGAAAGAAGCCACTCGAAGAGAGCGTACAAATGTCAGTAAGCACAATTCCATTTCCATTACAATTGTCCAGTAATGAAACTGTGGATGTTTACGTTTTCTTTCTTCACACCACTGGTTAAAGTCTAAGCAAGACTTCCCATTTTCTTTAGTATTGAGGACATATGTATCATAAGCTTTCTGTTTAAGTATATATAATGCAACCACTGTTATTTGATGTGATCTTCTAGCTCTGGTAATGTGTGATGCATGCAAGAATGAATTTATTGATGACATATGTATCATAAGGTTTCTGTTTAAGTATATATAATGCAACTACTGTTATTTGATGTGATCTTCTAGCTCTGGTAATGTGTGTTGCATGCAAGAATGAATCGGCTGTTCCTGATGACGCTATATCAGCTTGAACCAATGCTTCTGTCCAACCACATCCTTCTAGGAACTTTCCAATACTTTTCAGAGCGGCAATCTCAATATGAAGCCCTCCAAACATAACCACAAAGTGGTCTTCTCCATATATATTAGGCCATTTTCATTGTACCTCCTTTGCTATGGCATATAAATTGCATATATATGGTTCAATTTTGGGGATTTTTTTTATTGTTTACCTCATTTTTATGCGTTCATTGAATGTCTTATCATGGCCACTGTAAGGGCACTCTCATGAAATAAAGGCAAAAGAGCTGTACGTGAAATTTGTGTGACCTCAGTTGACTGCTGATTTGCATGATATGCAGCCCATGATATATTCACTGGGGCGACTTGATTTGTTTCATCTAAAATCTTTCTTGCATTCTTCAACCACTCGTGTTCTTGGTTTATATGTTCCTGGAAGGCTGTCCTCTTCAGTGATGTAATAATAGCTGTAGATATAGGTGAACCTTTCACCTTAACATTAACTGGCGTAACATCTGTGTAACTGGTCGGTAGTTGATGCAATGCCTTTGTGTTT
>JABUQX010024874.1:45000-52500 GCA_015478945.1 Trachelipus rathkii | reverse complement strand
TCTCTCTCTCTCTTTCTCTCTCTCTGTCTCTCTCTCTCCTAAATTTTACATACCGTACCTATGCGATAACCGTTTGTGTTACGCAATGTTGACGATATATATTCAGCGTGGGAAGAATATGCATTTAGGGGAGTAGACGGAATGAAGTGGAAACCCCCACCTTCAAATTTTGAACCTCCGGCAACCGTATATCTTTGCGATGTACTCGATATTCAAACCAAGCAAGTAATACAACCTAAAGTTCCATATATCTATTGATCAATACATTTGGATATATATTAAAGTTGCATAATACAAAAACGTATTACTAATTGATTTTATTTTAACAACACAATATGCTTTATATTTTTGAATTTATAATTTTAATTTAAATTCTGTATAAATAATTAAATATTATTAGATATTTAATTCTGCATTTTTAATATTGCATAAAATTGTTCACGTTTTTTTTTCTTATTGGATTGAATAATTTAAAATTACACGGAAGGGATGAATCAGACTGTAAAATTAGAAGACTATATGCCACCTGATTTATTAAAATTTTTTTCTCTCTGTTTCGTTTTTTTTTAATTTAAAATTCAAGGGTTCAATGTACAGGGTTTCAAACGTAGTCACAATTAAATATAGAATTATACGTATGATATATTATATCCGCATGGAATGACTTTCACTATACCTTCAAATGTAATTAGCTTTTTTTACTGTTGTATTCATACTGTTGTATTGTCGCAACAAAAGCAAATGTTTACATATCTTATATACATATATAGCCATGTATTTTGGCGAGGGTAATTCACAAAGGTTATTCAAGCAATTACTAAATTTTATTAGCGGAGCTCGGTATTTATTTCTCATGTTCTTTTTTTGCCTTTATTAAATAATTTTATTTAAAAAGCTTTTAGACATAATTTTTTTGTTTTTTTTTCATTCTATTTTTAAGCTTTTAATTTATAATTCATTTACTTTTTTTCATTTTTGTTTTAGAGGAAGTTCGAATTTAAACTCTTTATTTTCTTTTAACATTAAACACGCACACACCACAACCACAACACACACCCAACACACACACTATTATATTATAATATATATATATATATTATATATATATATATATATATATTTATATATATATATATATATATTATATATATTATATATATATATATATATATATATAGGACCTTCTCCGTCTCGTGGTATGCAGATAAATGTGTTTTTTTGTTTTTTGTTTAAATATTTATATATTTTAGTAGTATATTATACTAGCAATTAATTAAGATGTGAACGATAAGGATGCGAAATATGAAACTATAAAAATTAATTGATAAAGTAGCCAAAGTTGATTTTGTATGAGAATGAAAACGGCTTTTAATGCTTTCGAGTGAAAGAATTCAAGGAAGGGTAAAAAAAATATGTTTTTTGGTAAAATACGTTCCGTATTGTTTATGTTTTCATATATAGATTCTGTGTATACATAACAAACATATCATAACTGAACTTAGAGGGCAGTAAAACGCAACCTAACCTATATTGATAGACGATGCAGTAAAACTTTTTTCCTATATATTTATATAACTTGTTGTCTTATTGTTTATTGAAACGATGGAAAGTGAAATAAATTAATAACAAGTTTAGTGAGGTTAAGGTTAAGTAAGATATACGTTTGTAAGGTTATTTTAAGTTGCGTTAGGTAGCACAGATTTAAACTTTTTTTTAAAAATATTTTTAAGGTATGAAGCACTTTTATTACAATACAGATATTTTTGACTCATTTCAGTTTTATTTTGATTTTTCTCAAATGTGTTCGGAGACATGCAATTCTTAGCGATATTATTATTATTATTATTATTATTATTATTATTATTATTATTATTATTATTATTATTATATTATCATTATATTTTTAAAATTTTTTTGATATTTAATAATGAATTTCATCTAAGGTCTCTCGATTAAAAGCCCGATCCTCAGTTTAAGTTTTATTGAAGGAGCGAAGTACAGTAGAGAGGAGAGAAAAGAGGAAGAAGTTTTATTAAACTTATATCAAAATTAAATTAGTTAGTTTTAATCATGAGACGCGCTAAGTTGTCGTAATGATAATGCTGTTGCCCATGATTTACTCCATTCCCCAAAATACAAAGCCTGCACAAATACAGGAAATATTTGTTAATTAAATATATTTATGATTATGAATAGAGCAAATGAATAAATAATGATAACTTATAATGAAAGAATTTTGAGACGAACAATATCTTACCCTGCACAATCTGTATTGATTGAAATTTTAGAAAAGTTGTTGCTTTTCTATGGAGGGAAAGTCGTAGTTGCATCTCCTTCCTTCAAGTAAGTTTTGTAAGTAAAGACTTCCTTAATCACATGCCTTAGTTTGAAGTGTTTGAAGAAAACGAGGTTGCATAAAAGACCGGGATATTTTTCTTAACCGTTTGTCTTTGGTTCTCACTTCTTTTAAATCCGCTTTTCTTCGGTTTCTTCTTGAAAGCGGCACAAACTCACATGAAATAAGGAATAGTTATTATTAAAATTGGAACAATCCTTTTCAGAACAATTGTTCTGTTGTGCACAACAATAATTTTAAATTTAAATAGCAACAAGTCTTCAACAACAACAACAGTAGTAAATAGAAAGAACCTTTTTCTGACAATAATCGCCTTTCGAAGTAAACCTTTTTTAGGTGGTTGACTTTTTCAGGGCTGATATTGTCGTCTCTTATATTAATAAATGAATGAATTAATGAATGAATGAAGAGAATGAAATATTTATATTATTTAGATGATAATGATGATAAGTGTATCTTAAATTCTAAATTCTAATTTTTACACATTCCGGGCGCGGGGCTGCGACATTGCTTTATGAAAAAGGAAGGTCGCAGCCGCCAAAACACCCAAGAGATTGTCAATAAACTAAATAAATTAATCAAACAGACTAAAAATATCTTTGGTTTTCTTACGAGCGGTAATAGCCGCTTGTCTTTGAGGAACTTTCCTCACACCCTCATCTTTATCAGATGTATTATTTAATTCTATGGGTTTATTAGTTTTGTCACCATTATGTGTTACAGACACTTCTGTTGGATACAATATATTGATTGGATAATGAGCTATATTGCCATCACCCTTTTTTAGCATCACAGTGCGTACACAGTTGTCAGCACCATGTATTAGCTTTATAACTCTACCCAACTGCCAATATGGGCGAGTTTTGGTGGCGCTTTTTATTAATACCACATCACCCACCTTAATGCGGTTAACCCAATCGTTTTGATATAAATCATAACTATACTCACGTAAACTTAAAAGATATGTTTCATACCAAATGGTGCGAAAGTGTTCAAATTTTTGCTGCAGAAATAGCAAATGATCATTTAGCTGTTTATGTGAAGCAGGTTCTCCTTCCCACAAAGGGTCATCCGGATCCTCATCTGTTTTCACTGTTAGTGAAGCACTTCCATGTAGTTTCAAAAATGAATTTGGAGTCAGAGGTACTAGATCCAGAGAAGACTCCACATAGGTCAGAGGCCTGTTGTTTATTGAATTTTGAATGCTGGAAAGTAAAGAAATCATATCAAAATAATTTAATTTAGAACGACCTACTGTTTTGTAGATGCAATTCTTCAGGATACGAAGCATTCTCTCCCATGCAGAACCCATCCATGGTGCGTACAGAGGCAATCTTACATGTTTAATGTTGTTGATTCTCATATGCTCCTGAAATTCATCTGAAATTAAAGAATTTTCTATAGCATTACCACCGAGAGCAAAAGTTCTGGCATTGTCAGAATACAAAAAATCTACAATTCCATAAATGTTTGTGAAACGCATGAAAGATGATAAAAATGATTGAGTGGACATATCGGGTAATAGGTCTAAATGAACTGCACGTATATTCAAACAAGTATAAATTAATATATACATTTTCTTTTCTACAGAGCCATCTTTTATCCAAAAATGAGAGGTGAAATCAACTCCAGTATGCTTAAATGGTCTGAAAAAGTCCATTTGAGCTTGTGTGTAATTTGTAAATTTAGGATAATTGAAAGTGAAAGAATTATATTTTTTGCAAATAAGACAAGACTCAATGATGTTTTTGACTGTTTGACGTGCTTTAGTGATCCAAAACCCTTTCAAACGTACCATATTTAATGTAGTTTGAAGTCCCAAATGTTTGCATGCAAGATGACAATCAGAAACAATGAGCTTTGTGAGATGGTGTTTTTTACTAAGCAAAATAGGATTAATAATATTATAATCGTAGTAATTAGTTTTAGCTATTCTACCTCTGGTTCTTAAAAAACCATTGTCATCTAAAAATAAATTTAATCTTTTAACCAATTCTGGGACTTTGTCAGAAGGTGATTTTAAGAATGCTATTTCTTTTTCAAAATCGATATTTTGCATTATTTTTAACCAATATTCTTTACTTCTAAGATGGAAATCTTTATTTTGCTTTTTAGTTTTGAAAATGAATTGGAACACGTATGCTGTTACTCTATGTAACTTATGCAAACTTGAAAATTTATTAATATCCAAAATAGGTTCTACAGAATCGTTTTTTAATACGATATTGGTTACGATATGTGTATCGATTAGCATTTTACTTTCTTCTGATAAACATTTTAATTCATGCTTGGGCCATTGGTTTTTATCTAATGAAAGCCAAGATGGTCCCTTTTCCCATATTTGAAATTTATTGGAAAATTCCCTAAAGGAAATTCCCCTAGTTACTAAATCTGCCGGATTTTGTGAGGTCTCTACATAGAGGAAATTAATCGTTGAACTAAATTCCTTTAATATTTCCGATTTTTTATTTTTAATATCGCTCAACCTATTTCTTATAAAAATTTGTTTAGTTTTAATTTTAGGAGATAGAAGCCAAGCTAATATTATTTGAGCATCGACAAATATGTTTATTTCTTTAAAGTTATAATTGAAAGCAGAAAGTATTTGAGGAAGACATTTAAATGCCAAATATACTGCCAATAGCTCAAGAGTAGGCAAAGTTCTATTTTTTAAAGGAGCAACTTTTGCCTTCGATAATAATATATATGATTTACATTCAGAGGCAATATACATTACAAAGCCATAAGCTGATGCTGAAGCATCACAAAATATATTTAAAGTAGCATTGTTATCATAATCGAAAACAAATCGATTAAATGAAAGATTTTTAAGCAAGATCAAATCGTTACTCAATTTTCGATATTGTGCAGAAATATCGGAACTTACTTTCTCATCCCATTGAGTCTGAACCTGCCAAGTTTGTCTCATCAGAAGCCTACCCTTTATAGTTACAGGCAAAAATAATGACAGGGGATCAAAAACCTTGGATATTTGGGACAATAACTCACGTTTAGTTTCGATACTACCTGCTATGTTGAAATTATCAAGAGCCATTGTATCCGTTTCCATATTATATAGATATCCCAAAATTCTTTCGTTTTCACAACCATGCATCTCAGCACGGTCGTCTTCTATCATGAGGTCTTTGAGCCTTTTATGATTCGTATTCCAGGAACGTAAATAGAATCCACCCTCTTCCATCCTTTCAACCGATTCTCTGTAAAGGGTTTCAAGAATGTTTTCATCTGAATGACTATAAATGAGATTGTCTACATAAAGAAAATTTTTTAAAACATAAGAACAAAGATCATTAGTATACTTATCTGTGTGATATTTGATGACGTAATTCAAGATGAATGGAGAAGAAGCCATACCAAAAATAATCGTGGCATATCGATATGCGATTAATTCTTGATTTTTATCATACCATAGGAATGCCAATCGATTTTTGTCTTCTTCTAATTTTAATCTGATCTGAAGGAAGGCAGATTTTACATCTGAAACGATAATATATTTGTTACTTCTAAAATTACATAATATTTTAAATAAAGAACTCATAAGATCAATGCCCGGAAAAGCAGCTTCATTCAGAGATGGATTTGCGTCTGTTTTAAGGCTACAATTAAATACCGGTCTGACCTTAGTAGTTATCTGTTGTACTTCCTTTATTATTGGTCTGTGTGGTACCCAGACATAATTTTTTAGTTGGTCAGGAAGCACATTTATTTTTTCGATTATACCTTCATTTAATTGTTGTGTGAATACTTCTGAATATCGATCGATTAAATCACGATCTTTTAAATTTTTATACACTCGCTTTACTGCTGAAATGGCTACGTGGTAGTTAGAAGGTACTTTGTTAATTTTGTCCTTGTACCAAGGTAACTCTACATAATAATGACTATCATCACGCAGCTCTATTCCCTTTTCAAACTCGTGTATGAGTTTTTTATCGATATCGCTGATATCATTACTATCAACAATACCTATAGATTCTAAACTATACAAATTTTCTAAACCTAAATCTAAGTCTGGATAAACCTAAATCTAAGTCTGGTTTATTTTTTACAAAATTCAGAGGATTGAAATAAGAAATAATAGGATTTATAATGTCATGTACTAACTTAGAACAATTTATTTTATTTTTTGATGTCACAGTTGGAGTTTCGATATTTTGTATAGAAGAATCGATTATATCATAACCTAGTCATGACACAGGCGACTCTTCCTGAAATGCAGTTTCATGATCAGTTATATTTGACTGATCTTCATTTAAGAAATTTCTGATATCCCCTAAGGGAATCAAACCATCACTCACCTCGATAGCTGTACCTTTCATGCATTGGGTAAAAGTAAACTTGCTATAATACTGTAAAATATCGACCCCTATTAATCCTTCGATATTTTCAAATTTGTCATTTCGTACGTTTGTGAGAAATTTATTAGATAATTTATACTTACTCATTTTCATGTCATGAACAGCCTGATCCAAACCTTTCACTGAAAAGTTAAGATCTACGTCATCAATGAAAAAAGGAAGCTTTAAAATTTTATCTTCTATATGGGTGTCTATGTAGACCCTTTTTAATATTTTATGATGTGACCCTAAAAATGTTTTTATTTCATTAGTGCTATCTTTTACACTGTTTTCATCAATTTGCAGTTTCCGCAATACACTAGGCTTTAAAAAACTACATTGTGATCCTAAATCTGTGACACAATGTAAAATAGCATTTTTATTTTTATTTTTAAGTTTTAAAGACATTGTAGGTAGCAAATTTTGCTGCAAAGCAGCCTCCCCAATATTTATAGCAATATTACTTACAAGTTTTCCCTGTATCTTCTGATTTGATGTTTCTCCAGCTCCGGCTCCACCCTTTTTCTCACAATCTGCTAGAAGAGATTTATTACATAAAGCTGAAATATGAGAGTGAGAATTACAAATGAAACAAGGATAACGTAATTTATTTTGAAGACCATAACACGAGGAAGCAAGGTGTTTATCGCTACTACATCTGTAACATAAGCCCAGACTTTTACATTGAGCAACTCGTTCTTTATTGGTTGCATAATTATTACACTTAAACATAGAATGTTCTTCTTGACAAAATTTGCAAATCTTTTTAGTACTCAAATTAACCTG
>JABUQX010024874.1:35000-37500 GCA_015478945.1 Trachelipus rathkii | reverse complement strand
ATAGGTAGGGAAGCCTCCACTCTCTTCCATTCTCCATTATTCTAACACTATCCCTTGTCACCCCTACCTCTTAATTCTTTTCATGACCTCGATCCATATACAGAATTGGAATCGCCAAGAGACATAGCACATCCCTGGTTCTTTACTCCGCTTTAATACTAAACCAATTTTTCCCCCCCCCACTTTTCGTTCTATTTATTCTTACACCACCGCTTCACTATCATCATACATACTTTTGATTCCATTCAGAAGCCTATACCACCCAACCACCATATCACTAACCTCTGCCATACAGCTCCCTATTCTCTATTATACGCTTGTTGCAAATCCATAAATCCTAAATACAATTTTGTATTTCTTCGCCTCTCTGCATTATCCCAATCATATGTCAATGTACAGATTTGAGTCCACACATCCTCCTACCATTTAAGCGCACCTTCATCTTCCCCAAATCAGTTCTTCAGTCATTCGACGCCCTCTTTCGACCAAAATACCAGCATATATCTTCCCTACAACACTCAATAAACTAATTACCATATAATACTTACAGTTACCTTATCCCCCTTTACCCTATATAGGTTAATAATATTGCTCTCCTCCAATGCCTCGGAACTATACCCTCCATTAACGCTTTATTATACAACTTCCAAATCCACTCAATCACCATCTCGCCTACAATATATATATATATATATATATATAATATTTAATTGATTTATAGATATACATATATTTTTAAATTATTTTGTAGATAAAAAAGATATATTAGGCTATTTGTAAGTGGTTGACTCAGAGCGAAAATCATAATAAGTACTCGTTATTTAATAATATTTAGGGTTAAATCACATTAAATTTTTGGCTAAACTAACCTAACCTACCTAACCTAACCTAACCTAACGTAACCTAACCTAACTCAAACTAAACCTTACCCGACCAAACTTAAAATAATTAACTAGGCTAATATAACGGAGTCACCACATTATAAATTGGTCCATAATATATATTAATATAATATATATATATATATATATATATATATATATATATATATATATAAATATATATATATATATATATATATATATATATATATATATATAATATATACATATATATATATATATTATGGATGTGTACGGAGAATCTGAAAGAGAGTTTTAGAGGATTTGTTGAGAGATTTGGCAGAGTGTGTAAAGGATGGTTGAAAGTAATTGTAGATAAGAGTAAGGTTATGGTGTGAGTGAGGACAGTCCTCTGAAGTTATGCCTAGATGGTGAGCAGCTGGAAACAATGCAGTTAAAATATTTAGGGATAGTTTTATGTTGACGAAAAGCGAAGGATGATGCCGAGTGTAGGTTAAGAAGTTATGAATTGCAGGAAAGTGCGGGGGCATTAAATCCTTGGTGATGTAAAAGGACAAAGTCTTGAGTGCGCTAGGATCTTACGTGAGGGATGTGTTACCATGTGTTTTTAATGTAGAGTAGCGAGGACTATCGTTCTGAAAAGAGATAGATTAATGTACAATATGTTCATATGGACAATCTTAGGGCGTGGTAGGTGTGAGAAGAATTGATGAAAATGAGGAATGAACGTATTACAAAGTTGTATGGTGTGAAAAAAGGAATAAATGAGAGAAATAAATGAACGTTACGTTGAGATGTTTCCGTCATGTGGGAAGGATGGATGATAGCGGTTGGTTAGGCGGATGTATAGTGGTGAGTGTGTTGGAATCGACTGGCTGGAGACTGAAGAAAAAAGTGGATTGAGTCAGCAAAAAAAAATGTCTGGAGAGTCAAATGTGAGTTTGGCAGAGGCGAAAGGAAAGGTGCATAATAGGAGTGAATGGGCATGGTTTTGTGAGAGTTTATGGTTGTGGGCCCACCTGAGCCAATGGATGAACCCACATTGGCGAGGATTGCCATAGTGAGGTCCGTCACGGTCCGCATGAAGCTTCTAAGGTGGATTTTGCTGACTGCGACGAGTTCTCACTATAGGTATAAAAAGGAGGTAAGGCTGGGCTTTCTTTCGACTTGTGTCATATTCTTCTACAACTTTTCTGTTTCCGATGTTATGCACCTACCCAGTCTTGGGAAAAAAAGGTGGTTGATGCAATATATATAATATATATATTATATATATATATTATATATATATATATAATATAATATATATATTATATATATATAGTATATATGATACTTGAAATACTTTATATTCATAAATGGAAATTAATTAGAATACATATATAAAAAATAATAAAATATCAATGCATAGGAAATGATAAAAGAAAAAAAAATATTGGCAAGTTAAAAATGCCAAAATTACTTGCAAGTACCAAGCACAAGTACCAAGTACCAAAGGCTCAAGTACAAGTACAAGTACAAGTACACTGGTTTTAGAAACTGCAAGTACAAGTACAAGTACAAGTACTCCAAAAAATGTACTTAAGTACAAGTACAAGTACAAGTACTTGTACTTGAACCCAAAGCCTGATATATAT
>JABUQX010024874.1:27500-30000 GCA_015478945.1 Trachelipus rathkii | reverse complement strand
AAGAGTGATAGAGAAGCGTGGTAGAATAAAGGAGAATGGAAAGAGTGGAGGGTTACCTGCTTATTGTACGCTGATGATTTGGTTTTTTGTGGTGAATCTGAAGAAAGTTTGAGATGATTGGTAGAGAAGTTTGGCAGAGTGTGTAAAAAGAGGGGTTTGAAAGCAGAGGTAGATAATAAAGTGATGGTTGTGAGAGTGGAGAGTAGACGGTGTGAAATCATGTTGGATATCAAGCAGTTGGAACAAGTGGCTGATTTTAAATATTTAGTCTATAAGCTGGATGGAAAGGGAACTGATGATGCAGAGTGTAGTATCAAATTTGCGAAGGTAGGAAGAGTAGGTTGTGAAATTAATTACATGGTGAACATAAAAGGACTGTCTCAGTTAGCTAGGATTGTTACCTTTTTTAACTGTTCATAGTAGTGGAAACTATGGTTGAATAAGGAAGTAGAGATATATACAATCTATCAGATGTACAATATTAGGGCGTGTTGGTGTGAGAGAATTGAAAAAATGATTAATGAACGTGTTAGTGAGGTGTGAGGTGTGATGAAAGGCCTAAATGAGAAAACGAACGAGAATGTAATGAGATGTTTGCATATGGAAGATTGGGATGATAGTCGGTTGGTTAAGAGGATGAATAGGTGGTGAGTGTGCTATGAATCGACCGGCTGGGAGACTGAAGAAAAAAGTGGATTGAGTCATAGAGGTATTTCAGTAAGGAATATAATATATATAATTATATTATATAATATATTATATAATATATATATATTATATATATATATATATATATATATATATATATATATATATACTATATATATATATAATATATATATAATATATAAATATATATATATATATATATATATAATATATATATATCATATATATATATATATTTATTATATATATAAGTATATATTATATATATCAGGCTTGGGTTCAAGTACAAGTACTTGTACTTGTACTTGTACTTTACTTAAGTACATTTTTTTGGAGTACTTGTGCTTTACTTTGTCCTTGCAGTTCTAAAAACCAGTGTACTTGTACTTGTACTCTGTACTTGAGCCTTTTGCGTTACTTGGTACTTTGCTTGTACATGCAAGTTAATTTGGCATTTTAACTGCCAATATTTTTATTTTCTTTTTATCATTTTCTACAATTGATATTATTATTATTTTTTATATATGTATTCTAAATAAATTTCCATTTATGAATATAAAGTATGCTTATTATTATAATAATATATATATATATATATATATTATATTATATTATATATATAATATATACTATATATACCACTATACTATATATCATCAACCCTTTTTCCCCAAGACTGGGTGGTAAGGTGCGTGACATGCGCCCGGAAACAAGAAAAGTAGTAGAAGAATATGACACAAGTCGAAAAGAAGCCCAGGGCCTTACCTCCCCTTTAATACCTATTCAGTGAGAACTGTCGCAGTCAGAAAATCCACCTTAGAAGCTTCATGGGGACCGTGACGGCCCTCACGTATGGCATCTCAGCCAAGTGGTCATCCATTGGCTCAGGTGCCACAACCATAAACTTCACAAAAACCATGCCATTCACTCCTATTATGCACCTTTTCTTCTCGCCTCTGCCACAAACTCACATTTCACTCCTCCAGACATTTTTTGCTGACTAATCCACTTTTTCTTCAGTCTCCAGCCAGTCGATTCCCAAACACACTCAGCACTATACATCCGCCTAACCAACCCGACTATCATCCATCCTTTCCACATGACAAACCATCTCAACGTACTTTCATTTATTCTCTCATTTATCCCTTTTTTCACACCATACACTCTGTACATACGTTCATTCCTCATTTCATAATTCTTTGACACCTTAACCGCCCCTAAGTTGTCCATATGAACATTTATTGTACATTTAGAGCTATACCTCTTGTTCCAGACATAGTCTCGCTACTTCTCATAAAAAAACACAGAACAACATACCTTCACGTAAGATCCTAGCGCACTCAAGACTTAGTCTATTTACATCCACCAAGGATTTAATTGCACCCGCCACTTCCTGCCATTCATAACTTTCTTACTACATCGGCATCATCCGTTCCCTTTCGTCCAACATAAATATCCTAAATATTTAAACAGACACTTGTTCAGCTGCTCACCATCTAGCATAACTCCACCCGAGGACTGTCCTCACTCACAAACCATAAACCTTACTCTTATCTACGTTTACTTTCAAAACCTCCCTTACACACTCTGCCAAATTCTCTCTACCAATCCTCTAAAACTCTCTCAGATCACCGTACAATTCCATATATATATATATATATATTATATATAATATATATATATTATATATATTATATATATATATATATATATATATATATAATATATATATATATATATATTATATATAATATATATAATATATATATAAATATAATATATGGACATTTATAGTGGTTGCTCCGTTAATATTAGGTTGGTAGACATGATT
>JABUQX010024874.1:12500-20000 GCA_015478945.1 Trachelipus rathkii | reverse complement strand
AAAAGTGTAAATTAGAAACGAGAGAGTTTATTCTCAAACGCGCTTCTTGTAAGAGAAAAATAACAAATGCTCTTAAAACTATTAATAAGTTTAATGTTGACACGCAAACTAAATTGGATGAAAACACAAAAATTGCTTTGTTTTCGATCAAGGAAAATTTAGAGTTAATTATGCTGATAAATGAATCTATAATGCAAGTTTATAGTAAATACGATTTATTTGTTTTAGATGAATCTTTGTTTGGTAGAGAGATAGATGGGCAATTTGAGTATCAAAATGATATTAGAATTAAAATCAGTAGAGTAGAAAATTTAGCAAAAATTAATGAACAACATATTCAAAATAATGCTTCAAATGAAAATGCTTTGCCATTAAAACGTGAACCTAACCCTCCTGCATTGAAATGCATGATTTTTCACGGCAATGAGGATAGGGACAAATTTAATTCATTTCTTTCACAGTTCGATAATTTAATAGGATGTAAGTCTTCACTGACTGATAAAGCTAAATTGTCATACCTTAAATCATATTTGCAAGATTATGCTTTTCAAGTCATTCAGCATTTAAGTAATACCAATGAAAATTATGCCATAGCTTTAAACTTGCTAAAAAAGGAGTTTTTAGATATACCTTATATAGTAGATGAAATTATAACTAAAATCACTCGTGCTCCCAATATTGATGAATATCAGTATGAGAAAGCACGCACATGGTTAAATGACGTCAGAGCTATGACATACGATTTACAAAATTTCAACTTAGATTTTTTCATTCCAGAAACTCCGGGTTGCGTATTATTAAGTAATATAGTTTTCAGCAAACTTCCTGTTTCCTTAAAACGAGAACTTGTTAATAAATGTAATTCGATGTACCCATCTATTAATCACATTTTTGACTATTCATTTGAAATATTAAAAATATTTTCTAGAACAAAATTTCAGAAACCTTCTTTTTTTGCTAATAAAACTTATTTTAATAACCAAAATAAAAATTCAAATAGCGTAAAAGCTAAATCCCAAAATAAAACTAATGTTAATTTTAGTAGTAATAGGGAAGAGGTTGTAGCTGAAAACCAGGTTAATTTGAGTACTAAAAAGATTTGCAAATTTTGTCAAGAAGAACATTCTATGTTTAAGTGTAATAATTATGCAACCAATAAAGAACGAGTTGCTCAATGTAAGAGTCTGGGCTTATGTTACAGATGTAGTAGCGATAAACACCTTGCTTCCTCGTGTTATGGTCTTCAAAATAAATTACGTTATCCTTGTTTCATTTGTAATTCTCACTCTCATATTTCAGCTTTATGTAATAAATCTCTTCTAGCAGATTGTGAGAAAAAGGGTGGAGCCGGAGCTGGAGAAACATCAAATCAGAAGATACAGGGAAAACTTGTAAGTAATATTGCTATAAATATTGGGGAGGCTGCTTTGCAGCAAAATTTGCTACCTACAATGTCTTTAAAACTTAAAAATAAAAATAAAAATGCTATTTTACATTGTGTCACAGATTTAGGATCACAATGTAGTTTTTTAAAGCCTAGTGTATTGCGGAAACTGCAAATTGATGAAAACAGTGTAAAAGATAGCACTAATGAAATAAAAACATTTTTAGGGTCACATCATAAAATATTAAAAAGGGTCTACATAGACACCTATATAGAAGATAAAATTTTAAAGCTTCCTTTTTTCATTGATGACGTAGATCTTAACTTTTCAGTGAAAGGTTTGGATCAGGCTGTTCATGACATGAAAATGAGTAAGTATAAATTATCTAATAAATTTCTCACAAACGTACGAAATGACAAATTTGAAAATATCGAAGGATTAATAGGGGTCGATATTTTACAGTATTATAGCAAGTTTACTTTTACCCAATGCATGAAAGGTACAGCTATCGAGGTGAGTGATGGTTTGATTCCCTTAGGGGATATCAGAAATTTCTTAAATGAAGATCAGTCAAATATAACTGATCATGAAACTGCATTTCAGGAAGAGTCGCCTGTGTCATGACTAGGTTATGATATAATCGATTCTTCTATACAAAATATCGAAACTCCAACTGTGACATCAAAAAATAAAATAAATTGTTCTAAGTTAGTACATGACATTATAAATCCTATTATTTCTTATTTCAATCCTCTGAATTTTGTAAAAAATAAACCAGACTTAGATTTAGGTTTAGAAAATTTGTATAGTTTAGAATCTATAGGTATTGTTGATAGTAATGATATCAGCGATATCGATAAAAAACTCATACACGAGTTTGAAAAGGGAATAGAGCTGCGTGATGATAGTCATTATTATGTAGAGTTACCTTGGTACAAGGACAAAATTAACAAAGTACCTTCTAACTACCACGTAGCCATTTCAGCAGTAAAGCGAGTGTATAAAAATTTAAAAGATCGTGATTTAATCGATCGATATTCTGAAGTATTCACACAACAATTAAATGAAGGTATAATCGAAAAAATAAATGTGCTTCCTGACCAAATAAAAAATTATGTCTGGGTACCACACAGACCAATAATAAAGGAAGTACAACAGATAACTACTAAGGTCAGACCGGTATTTAATTGTAGCCTTAAAACAGACGCAAATCCATCTCTGAATGAAGCTGCTTTTCCGGGCATTGATCTTATGAGTTCTTTATTTAAAATATTATGTAATTTTAGAAGTAACAAATATATTATCGTTTCAGATGTAAAATCTGCATTCCTACAGATCAGATTAAAATTAGAAGAAGACAAGAATCGATTGGCGTTCCTATGGTATAACAAAAATCAAGAATTAATCACATATCGATATGCCACGATTATTTTTGGTATGGCTTCTTCTCCATTCATCTTGAATTACGTCATCAAATATCACACAGATAAGTATACTAATGATCTTTGTTCTTATGTTTTAAAAAATTTTCTTTATGTAGACAATCTCATTTATAGTCATTCTGATGAAACCATTCTTGAAACCCTTTACAGAAAATCGGTTGAAAGGATGGAAGAGGGTGGATTCTATTTACGTTCCTGGAATACGAATCATAAAAGGCTCAAAGACCTCATGATAGAAGACGACCGTGCTGAGATGCATGGTTGTGAAAACGAAAGAATTTTGGGATATCTATATAATATGGAAGCGGATACAATGGCTCTTGATGATTTCAACATAGCAGGTAGTATCGAAACTAAACGTGAGTTATTGTCCCAAATATCCAAGGTTTTTGATCCCCTGTCATTATTTTTGCCTGTAACTATAAAGGGTAGGCTTCTGATGAGACAAACTTGGCAGGTTCAGACTCAATGGGATGAAATGGTAAGTTCCGATATTTCTGCACAATATCGAAAATTGAGTAACGATTTGATCTTGCTTAAAAATCTTTCATTTAATCGATTTGTTTTCGATTTTGATAACAATGCTACTTTAAATATATTTTGTGATGCTTCAGCATCTGCTTATGGCTTTGTAATGTATATTGCCTCTGAATGTAAATCATATATATTATTATCGAAAGCAAAGGTTGCTCCTTTAAAAAATAGAACTTTGCCTACTCTTGAGCTATTAGCAGTATATTTGGCATTTAAATGTCTTCCTCAAATACTTTCTGCTTTCAATTATAACTTTAAAGAAATAAACATATTTGTCGATGCTCAAATAATATTAGCTTGGCTTCTATCTCCTAAAATTAAAACTAAACAAATTTTTATAAGAAATAGGTTGAGCGATATTAAAAATAAAAAATCGGAAATATTAAAGGAATTTAGTTCAACGATTAATTTCCTCTATGTAGAGACCTCACAAAATCCGGCAGATTTAGTAACTAGGGGAATTTCCTTTAGGGAATTTTCCAATAAATTTCAAATATGGGAAAAGGGACCATCTTGGCTTTCATTAGATAAAAACCAATGGCCCAAGCATGAATTAAAATGTTTATCAGAAGAAAGTAAAATGCTAATCGATACACATATCGTAACCAATATCGTATTAAAAAACGATTCTGTAGAACCTATTTTGGATATTAATAAATTTTCAAGTTTGCATAAGTTACATAGAGTAACAGCATACGTGTTCCAATTCATTTTCAAAACTAAAAAGCAAAATAAAGATTTCCATCTTAGAAGTAAAGAATATTGGTTAAAAATAATGCAAAATATCGATTTTCAAAAAGAAATAGCATTCTTAAAATCACCTTCTGACAAAGTCCCAGAATTGGTTAAAAGATTAAATTTATTTTTAGATGACAATGGTTTTTTAAGAACCAGAGGTAGAATAGCTAAAACTAATTACTACGATTATATTATTAATCCTATTTTGCTTAGTAAAAAACACCATCTCACAAAGCTCATTGTTTCTGATTGTCATCTTGCATGCAAACATTTGGGACTTCAAACTACATTAAATATGGTACGTTTGAAAGGGTTTTGGATCACTAAAGCACGTCAAACAGTCAAAAACATCATTGAGTCTTGTCTTATTTGCAAAAAATATAATTCTTTCACTTTCAATTATCCTAAATTTACAAATTACACACAAGCTCAAATGGACTTTTTCAGACCATTTAAGCATACTGGAGTTGATTTCACCTCTCATTTTTGGATAAAAGATGGCTCTGTAGAAAAGAAAATGTATATATTAATTTATACTTGTTTGAATATACGTGCAGTTCATTTAGACCTATTACCTGATATGTCCACTCAATCATTTTTATCATCTTTCATGCGTTTCACAAACATTTATGGTAATGCTATAGAAAATTCTTTAATTTCAGACGAATTTCAGGACTTTTGCTCTCGGTGGTAATGCTATAGAAAATTCTTTAATTTCAGATGAATTTCAGGAGCATATGAGAATCAACAACATTAAACATGTAAGATTGCCTCTGTACGCACCATGGATGGGTTCTGCATGGGAGAGAATGCTTCGTATCCTGAAGAATTGCATCTACAAAACAGTAGGTCGTTCTAAATTAAATTATTTTGATATGATTTCTTTACTTTCCAGCATTCAAAATTCAATAAACAACAGGCCTCTGACCTATGTGGAGTCCTCTCTGGATCTAGTACCTCTGACTCCAAACTCATTTTTGAAACTACATGGAAGTGCTTCACTAACAGTGAAAACAGATGAGGATCCGGATGACCCTTTGTGAGAAGGAGAACCTGCTTCACATAAACAGCTAAATGATCATTTGTTATTTCTGCAGCAAAAATTTGAACACTTTCGCACCATTTGGTATGAAACATATCTTTTAAGTTTACGTGAGTATAGTTATGATTTATATCAAAACGATTGGGTTAACCGCATTAAGGTGGGTGATGTGGTATTAATAAAAAGCGCCACCAAAACTCGCCCATATTGGCAGTTGGGTAGAGTTATAAAGCTAATACATGGTGCTGACAACTGTGTACGCACTGTGATGCTAAAAAAGGGTGATGGCAATATAGCTCATTATCCAATCAATATATTGTATCCAACAGAAGTGTCTGTAACACATAATGGTGACAAAACTAATAAACCCATAAAATTAAATAATACATCTGATAAAGATGAGAGTGTGAGGAAAGTTCCTCAAAGACAAGCGGCTATTACCGCTCGTAAAAAAACCAAAGATATTTTTAGTTTGTTTGATTAATTTATTTAGTTTATTGACAATCTCTTGGGTGTTTTGGCGGCTGCGACCTTCCTTTTTCATAAAGCAATGTCGCAGCCCCGCGCCCGGAATGTGTAAAAATTAGAATTTAGAATTTAAGATACACTTATCATCATTATCATCTAAATAATATAAATATTTCATTCTCTTCATTCATTCATTAATTCATTCATTAATATAAGAGACGACAATATCAGCCCTGAAAAAGTCAACCACCTAAAAAATGTTTACTTCGAAAGGCGATTATTGTCAGAAAAAGGTTCTTTTTATTACTACTGTTGTTGAAGACTTGTTGCTATTTAAAATTATTGTTGTGCACAACAGAACAATTGTTCTGAAAAGGATTGTTCCAATTTTAATAATAACTATTCCTTATTTCATGTGAGTTTGTGCCGCTTTCAAGAAGAAACCGAAGAAAAGCGGATTTAAAAGAAGTGAGAACCAAAGACAAACGGTTAAGAAAAATATCCCGGTCTTTTATGCAACCTCGTTTTTTTTCTTCAAACTAAGGCATGTGATTAAGGAAGTCTTTACTTACAAAACTTACTCGAAGGAAGGAGATGCAACTACGACTTTCCCTCCATAGAAAAGCCACAACTTTTCTAAAATTTCAATCAATACAGATTGTGCAGGGTAAGATATTGTTCGTCTCAAAATTCTTTCATTATAAGTTATCATTATTTATTCATTGCTCATTCATAATCATTAAATACATTAATTAACAAATATTCCTGTATTTGTTGCAGGCGTTGTATCCTGGGCAATGGATTAATCATGGCAACAAGCACTATCTATTACGACAACGTTAGCCGTCTCATGATTTAAAACTAACTATTTATTTGTATATATATGTTTAATAAAATTTCTTCTCTTTTTATCTCCTCTTCTACTGTACTTCGCTCTTCAATAAACTTAAACTGGGATCGGGCTTTTAATCGAGAGACCTTAGATGAAATTCATTATACAAATATCAAAATAATTTATAATATATATATATATATATATATATATATATATATATATATATATATATATATATATATATATATATATATATATATATATATATATATATATATATATATATATATATATAAGTATATATATATAGAGAGAGAGAGAGAGAGAGCACGAGTAGTAAAAAGTTACTAGAGTCGCCACTGATATATATATATATATATATATATATATATATATATATATATATATATATATATATATATATATATATATATATATATATATATATATATATATATATATATATATATATATATATATATATATATATATATATATATATAGTTCAGTAGTTCTTAACTACAAATAAATTGGCAACTATGGCTCTGAAAATTTTCAACTTCTTCAGCGCTCGTGCTGAACCTCCTGGGGGAAAACATGGACCACAAGGACATGGAGGAGGAAGAGGACGTGTAGATATTAGTTTACGGTGTTTTAATTACAAAAATTATTAAATGTGTTTTTCTTCCTTATAAAAGCATGTTTTTATTATCGCACTAAAGTTTACTTTGCAAATAAATTTAGCAAACATCCACCGGCCAGCGAAAAGTCGCAGGCGCAAAGGCGCATAGGCGCATTGATGTGACAAAAATATAGGCGCACTAGGTCCGGCGGCATAGGCGCATAGGCGCAGGCGCACTCAAAAAAAATATACTCGCGCAATATATATATATATATATATATATATATATATATATATATATATATATATATATATATATATATAGTATATATATATATATATATATATATATATATATATATATATATATATATATATATATATATATGTTAGAATCATGATTATACTTGTTCAATTTGAGCAACGGGAAGGTA
>JABUQX010024874.1:0-5000 GCA_015478945.1 Trachelipus rathkii | reverse complement strand
TTTTGGCCCACCCTAATTTTCGACCAACCCTTTGGTCTTCCATGGGTCAATTTTGGCCCACGGTAATTTTTTGTCCTTCCTTTAGGGACTTAGCCCTTTTTTGATGTCTTAACCTTGTTTGACCATGATATTTCGACCTTGACCTTGCCAGATACCATGGGTCAATTTTGACCCACGGTAATTTTTTGTCCTTCCTTTAGGGACTTAGCCCTTTTTTGATGTCTTAACCTTGTTTGACCATGATATTTCGGCCTTGACCTTGCCAGATACCATGGGTCAACACCTAGTTTTCCGCGCAAAATTTTTTGTCCACTCGTGGCCCACCCGTCACATATTTCGTTCCTAACTTGAACGCATGTATGGATCTATCCTAACTTGAACACACACACACCACACACACACACACACACACACACACACACACACACACACACACACACACTTACACTTATACATACATTCACTATGACACTTACACTCACCCATAGATACTTTCACTTACATTTACACTTATACACACGTACATCTTTGGCGGTTCATCTTTGATGGTTCATCTTTGATGACTCAGATTTATTGATGGTTCAACTTTGATGGTTCCCAATCACCGTAAGGAGTATCTAGTGATGTTCTATTAGTGTTCTATGAGTATTAGATGAGTGCCAGGTGAGTGCCAGGTGAGTGCCAAGTGAGTGCCAATGAGTGCCAATGAGTGCCAAGTGAGTGCCAATGAGTGCCAATGAGTGCCACATAGTGCCAAGTGAGTGCCACATAGTGCCAACTGAGTGCCACTTTTTTCAAGCCTTTTCTAGCCTCCCCTGAGCCTAGAATAGCCCTAATATGGGTGTCTACCCCTAGGTAATAAGGTATGAGGAATCGAATGGTGTATATTACAATCTGCTAGAATGCTTCCTACTACGAGTTAGTATTTTTATAACACTTATAGCATGACAGAATATATATCTAAAGAGTTACACAGTTGAGACAGTGACCGCAAACGTTTCCGAGTCCGAGTCCGCGTCCGCAGGTGAACACCGTCGCGAAACCGCCCGCCGCGTGCGCCCGCAGGCGCAATATTTCCCGCCCGCCGCGTGCGCCCGCAGGCGCAATATTTCCGCGTAACCGCCGCCGCGTGCGCCCGCAGGCGCAATATTTCCGCGTAACCGCCGCCGCGTGCGTCCGCAGACGCAAAATTCCCGCGTGAACGAAAAATATGATATCAATGTAAACTATTCAAAGAATTTCGTTTCAAATATACTATGAGTCATTCATTTTTACTACAATTGTACGAAATTTTATTAAAAACATATACTTTACATACCTTAAAGCAGTAAATCAGTAATCAATAGAGGTATATACCTAACACCTAGGGATTAGTATGCTTTTGTTTTACTGCTTTACTGCTTTAACTCTCTGCTTTACTGCTTTAACTCATATACATTACATACCTTAAAGCAGTAAATCAGTAAATCAATAGAGGTGTTACCTAACACCTAGGGGATTAGTATGCTTTTGTTTTACTGCTTTACTGCTTTAACTCATGTTTTACTGCTTTAACTCATGTTTTACTGCTTTAACTCACATGTTTTACTGCTTTAACTCATATATTTATTAACATTACATACCTTAAAGCAGTAAATCAAAATCAATAGAGGTATAATTTGGGTTGATTAGTATGCTTGTTTGCATTGCTTACTGCTTTAACTCACTGCTTTACTGCTTTAACTCTCTGCTTTACTGCTTTAACTCTCTGCTTTACTGCTTTAACTCTCTGCTTTACTGCTTTAACTCTCTGCTTTACTGCTTTAACTCTCTGCTTTACTGTTTTAACTCACTGCTTTACTGTTTTAACTCATATATTTATTAACATTATGTTTTCTTTTATATTTTTTATTTTGTTTTATTACTTTTTATTTATTATTTCTATTTTTATTTTTGTTTTAATACTTTTTTTTTTTTAATTTGTAATGTAAGAATAAAAACACACAGAGTTTCTGTTATATAAACATTTTATTTTAATAAAATTGTACGAAATTTTATTAAAACCTTTTATATATACGAGTTTTAAGGGAAGTAAAATCGCGTTTTTTCATTTTAAAGCATTTATTACATAATCAGAAACTATAAAATCATTGACATACAAATTTTTAGCATCAAATATATTTACAAGTTTATTAAAACATACATTATTTAAAAAACATATAATGAAATAAATACAATAGACTCCACATAAATTGGAATATAAGGGTTGAACAGGGTAAGACATAGTTTTTACACAGCTTACATTATTATATTTTAAAAATAAGGTAATATAATGATTATTCAATATAAATTTTAAGTTCAAAGAATCAATTATGTGAACAGTATCGTTTTTTGCTCTATAAACGGAAATCCAATGTCCTGTTGAGGTGATGTGACGAGGCAATGTATTGAATATGAAGCAGGTATCCTTCTCCAACTTTACAGAGTTTATTTCGTTAATAGCAAACACTCCTAAAAAGCGAGGTTCATTTTTAAACACCGATTTTATTTCCTCTTCATTCATCTTTAATAATTCAAAAGTACGTTGCGTACTCTGTCAATTTCAATGAGTTGAGGATGCTCAAGATAGACCACTACAGTGATGGGTGATTGTAGACTCGATCCAAAAGAGAGACTTAGTCCTAGGGTACCCTTTCTCAAAATGTTTAAATGATAGGCGTTACAAGCTGAAAGGTCTGCAGTAAGATCATAGGCGTATAAATTACTATTCTTTGCGTATTCTTCAAGATTTAAACCTGTCCCGCTATCATTACATGATACAGTATTGGCTATTAAATCGTAAAAAGGTCGAGTACAGAGAGATAGGTCTCCGTTGTATAACATTTCATAATCACGTCCGTGAGGCAGTCCATTCACATGTAAACTGATACCCCTAAGTCCGAAAGGTGTGAATTTATAGGGTGACTTTTTATAATTTCCTGAGTAGGCTTCATGTTCCACAATCCCTATTATTACTTTCTGTGGTAAATTACCGTTCACAATGTTAGGGATATTGATACTGATAATCCTTGAGTGAAATTAAATATCTTGGTTTCAACTCTCTTAATAGGGTACTTTGCTGTAGTATTCAAAAGCGAATTTTCAATTTCCAAATGTCGCTGTGGTGATAATTTCACTTTTCTGACATAGAGATAAGCCTCCAACAGTTTGAAAACAGGTTCTGGACATACAGCTGTAGCAGTAGGCTTACTTTTTATTTTAAGAGCAAATTTAGGATTTGACCGTGATAAAATGATTCTAGTATCTACAGATGGTAGAATGAGTCTTTCTTGAGAGAAGATATCGCCATTTAATCGACCGTAAAATTCATAAGTATTATTTATGACTTTAGCTGCTTTATCTATATGTGCAGCTTCATCTTTGAAACTGTAAAAACCACATGATTTGAGATGAGATTGTTTAGCATCGTCTGAATAATTTAACAAATGTTCTATATAGCTTCTATAAGGATAATTAGCCGCTGACGCACCTAGTGAAGTTCCGTTAAGATAGACTTCAACCTGGGTGAAACATGTATACAGGAAATTTGATTCTGTATATACTATATGGTCATCACCCGTAGGAAGATCTGTACCATCAGGTTTTGTCAATTTCGTTTTTACATATAAAAACACATTAGAGGGATCTAAGTACTGATCAGAAGTGCCTGGAATATTGAACTCTAGAGGAACATCTGTATTGGTAATTGAATGCATAGGATTAATACTGATAAAGTTGGAATCGCTAACGCTAATCTGTGTAGGGTTCATGGAGAAGAGATCCAACTCACTCTTACAACAATCAGGACTAGAAGGATGAAGGAAATGCATCTTGTATGTGCGAGCTCTGGCCGTATAATGAACATTTTCATGAAAAACCTTACTTATATACACACATCGTATAAAAGTTATTAGTTAGTAATTAAATAGCAAATACATCAATACATTTTTTTCTGCGTTTTTTCCGCTTAATCTTTTTCTTTATGAAATCTTCTTGATCCCTCGACCTTGTCCTGACATTTTACGTCTTATTTTACGCTTAACATCATCCAACATCTCATCTGAAACATCGGCTATACGTCTTTTTAATGCTGTACGAGGATTATTTCCTGCAGCAATATCTTGAATAGTATGCAAACCTGTTCTTATAGCTTTTTTACCTATATATTCCCCGCCTTTCCTGAGTAGAGGCCTTGCACTTCTCCATAGCTTGGCAAAAAATCCACCAAGGCCATACCCCCTCTGCATTTTTGTTCCCCTGAATACCCTTTCTTCGTCCATTATTACAGGAGTATCTTTCTTATACTATCTTTACACTGTGAGAGTATGTTAAGGAATGAAAAAAATATATCTGACTACACCTCTTATATATATTCCATTATCCTGTAATTACTGCATCTGCTTCTTTCTAATATGAACTTTGCATAACAATGCACCGTATGTAAAGGGGAAGGGATTTCCTTCTACATCTTTTATATGCAAGCGTACAGAGTCAAAATTTGATCTATTCAGAGGTAGATAATGAACATTAGGAAATGTTATAACTTTACTCTCTTTGGGAAAATATACTACTCTTAATAAAGGAGCTTTAGTATTACCTACATATTGATGATCAATTATATTTGTATATACATAAGCCATACCTGGGTGGTTGAGCATCTCGGATGGGGTACATGTATAATGCAGTACTCGGTCTGCGTCGTCTTTTTGTTCATGCCAAGTCAAGGGTTTATTCTCCACAGATAGTATAACTCTCTTCAACATAGTAGGGATATCATGAAGTATATCCAGCTCAGCATCACGTTTACGAATATGTTTACGCTGCCATGGTGAACGTCTGAGAAAAAACATATCACGGTCTCGCAGGTTTACACTTACTTTTGATCTTAAAGATATTATTACTTTATCTTCATAGGTACGCATTTCAGTTTTGTATACTAAATCCTTACACATAATACTCATATCAAAGAGAACGTTTAAATG
>JABUQX010024873.1:0-20000 GCA_015478945.1 Trachelipus rathkii | reverse complement strand
ATAATATATATTATATAAGATATATATATATATATTATATATATATTATATATATATATATATATATATATATTATATATATATATATATATATATATATAATATAGTATATATATATATATATAATATATATTATATATATATATATATTATATATATATATATATATTTAAGAAAAATACTTGTCGTAGTGATATATTTACTTTAGAGAGGAAGCCCTTGGATTCTTTTTTCGTATTATGCTTTACTGTCACTTCATTTTATTACTAAATGTACACAAATTAAAAACATTGTTAAAGACACTTTTTTTTTTAATGAAATAAATTTTACAAAAGAAAAGCTAATTTTCGTCCCGACACGCGAGACCTCTTCAGGCTAATGGACTGGATTTCTTTCTTGATCTTCATCAGTTCAAATGTGTTTCAGTTGGTCTGCGTATTTTCTTCATTGTGTTTGTTGAAAGATAATTTTGATGTTTTTCAGATATTCATTTTGGTATAAATCTATCTTAAATTCACCCGATGCTTATTGTAGTTGTTACTATTATAAAATGCAAAAGGAATTCCATGATTTTGCGACGGCTCCGTGTTGATTGATATTCTGATCATCTTTATAATTGTTGATATGATATGTCTGTGTTTACGCCTATGACTTTGTTAAAGCTGAATTTATGCTGTCCCTTGTGCAGGTCATCTGTAAGTTGATATTTTCTTCTTTGCAAATCTATGGTTCACCTATATATGTTTATTGCAAGTATTGCAGGGGATGTGATAATATATACAGCTTTGGGGGAGATTTCCTTTTCGTTTTGGGGGTTTGAGAAATGTTTTTTAAGGTGATGTATTTGATGGAATGAGGGTAATATTTTTGGTAATATTTGTTTTATCACGAATATAATGGTAAATTGAGGAATTGGTAAAAGGAGGTGTTGCTATTTTTCGGGGAAAGGTGCTATAGTACCTCTTTTTTTGCTTTGTTAAATTCTTTTGTGATGAAAAACTCAAGATAGTAAAGTAATTTGAAAGTATTGTGGATGTATTTAGTTTTCTTCTGCTAGAAGAGGGGGGAGAGCATGTACGAAAGGCACGGAAAAATAGAGATGACAGAACAGCTAAGTTTGTGTTTGGGGAATGATTAGATTGCCAATGTATATAGTTTGGTGCTAATGTTGGTTTTCTAATATATAGTAAATTGCAAGTAATTGTTATTCCATGTGATTAAGGTATGGAGGAAGGGGATAGAGTTGTTGGAAGGCATTTTCTATCGTATACTGAACTGAAGGATGAATAGAGTTAGTATAGTTTAGGACATCATTAGGGTTGGTGTTGTGAGGGAGGGAGACACAAATGTCATCTACATATCTGATCCATAAACTATTGTTTAATAAAGGTTGGGGTTAAAATATGATAAAATTCTGTTTAGTTTCCATATTATAATGTTTACTGAGTATGGAGAACAGGGGGATCCTCATAATCAGCCGTAAAGTTGTTTGTATATTCTGCCATTAAAATGAAAAGAAGTTATGTTGTATAATGAGAAAATTGGCCTTCAAAATTCATATATTAAAAACAGCTCATTAATCTCTCATTACAACATAAATCATTCTTTCATTTTAATGCAAATATTACAACAAACTTTCGGCCTGAGTATGGGATCCCATGTCCCCCATACTCAGTAACATATATATGGCAAATATGGAACAACGAATTTTATCTAATATTTTACCCACCCTTTAATAAAACAATATGTTTTATGCGATTAGATATGTAGATGATATTTTTATGTCTCCCTCCCTCACACACCAACCCTTTATGATGTCCTAAACTATATTAACTCTAATCATCCTTCAATTCAGTATACGATAGAAATGCCTTCGAACACTATCCCCTTCCTCGATACCATAATCACATGGAATAACAATCACTTGCAATTTACTTGATATTAGAAAACCAACTATTCGCACCAAAACTATAGTACCATTGGATATCAATCATTGCCCCAAAATACAAATTTAGCTGTCCTGTCATTCTATTCCCCGTGCCTCGTATATGCCTCCCTCTTCCTAGCAGATAGAAACTAAATACATTCCACAATACTTTCAAAATCAACTTTACGATCCTGAGTTTTTCATCACAAAAGCATTTTACAAAGCAAAAAAGAGGTACTATACACCTTTCCCCCGAAAAATAGCCACACCTCCTTTTTACCAATTCTTCAATTACCATTATATTCGTTAAAAAAATATTACCAAAAAATATTACACCTCATTCCATCAAATAACATCACCTTAACAAAACATTCTCAAAAAAACGAAAAGAAAATCTCTCCAAAAGCTGTATATATCACATCCCCTGGAATACTTGCAATAAAACATACATAGGTGAAACCATAGATTTGCAAAGAAGAAAAAATCAACATACAAATGACCTGCACAAGGACAGCATAAATTCAGCTTTTAACAAGTCATAGGCGTAACACAGGCCACTCTATCAATAACAACAATATAAAGATGATCAGATATATCAATCACACGCCATCGCAAAATCATAGAATCCTTTTGCATTTATAATATAACAACTACAATAAGCATTCCGGTGAAGTTAAGATAGATTTTATACAAATTGAATATCTGAAAACATCAAAAATATTTCAACAACACCATGAAGAAAATGGCAGACCAACTGAAACACACTTGATCTGATGAAGATCAAGAAAGAAATCCAGTCCTTAGCCTGAAGAGGTCTCGCGTGTCGGGATGAAAATTAGCTTTCCTTTTAAAATTTATTTCAATTAAAAAAAAGTGTCTTTAACAATGTTTTTATATTTGTGTACATTTAGTAATAAAATGAAGTGTCAGTTAAAGCATAATACTAAAAAAGATTCCAAGGGCTTCCTTATATATAATTATATATATTATAATATATATATAAATATATATAATATAATATATATAATATATATATATATTATATTATATATTATATATAGTATGCTATAAATAATATATATATATATATATATATATATATATTTAATTCAAGCAAATAAATAATTTTGAAAAAGAGATTATCGGGAAATACATAACATTAAAACTGAGATATTGAACTTTAAAGTAAAATACATACATCATATTCTTCAACAAATTAATATTTATTTTCCTTCCGAATTCGTTGATATATCAAATTTCGAATATTTTTATGTTAAAAACTCGGAAAATTATAATTTGGCCTCAATATTTTAATTTGAAATCATAGTAAATACCAAAAAAAAATTGATTATATTTAGTTATTTATATATTTTTGCATCAATTTTATAACAAAGGAGTAATGGAATTAAAAAATATTTTTTATTTTTGTTTGATTTGACCCTCTATATTTAGTGTAAATTTACAGTTAACCCCCGTAGAAAACCCGGTTTTTTCCCTGACTTTTTGGCTCCGGGGCCCGGGGCCGGGGCCGGGGCCGGGGCCGCGGCCGGGCCGGGGCCGGGGCGGGGCCGGGGCGGGGCCGGGGCCGGGGCCGGGGCCGGGCCGGGGCCGGGGCCGGGCCGGGGCCCCGGTCGGTCCTACTTAGAAGCTAACATAATATCCACACTTATAACAGAATTAATAAATTAAATCTGACCATACTGTTTTACAACTGTGCTATTGCAAATTTTTTAAATGTTTTAAGGTGGAGCCTTTCGATAGCAATAAACCAGTCAACTAGTTCGCAAACCGATTAAAATAAAAAATTATTGGGTTTTTTTTTTTTTGTAATGAACAACTATCAAATCTTAAAGCTTAATACAAAAATGTAAAATAAACAAAAAAATAACAACTGTTCTTTGCAATCAGTTTTAGGGTGAGATGAGGATTTTTTTTTTCTTTGAATGTTTCATCAAAAAAATGCCAAATAAGAAATCTTTGATTTTCAAGAATATTGTCAATTTTTTTTGCACTAAATACTAGTTGGTCCAATTTGTAGTGTGGTTATATAAAAGTTTGTAGTTAGAAACCTTATTTGGAAAATTTGTTTTTTTAAAAAAAAAAAAATTACAATCTCCTGAAAAGTAACTTTCAAAATTTTTTGGTGAACAGAGAATAGTCAAACCATCGGCTGACATTTTCGGTGTGGTTGCCGTGTGCCACCTTACTTTCTAGGCCGAAAACTATTTAATGTAAAGCTTCAGTTTGTTATACACGTTTATTTGTACTTGGTAACCGAAATTGAAGAAAATAAATCTGTTCGGTTTTTTTTTAAATGAATTTTTTAATTAGAAAAAGGAAAATGAAATGTAGAAAAACACAATTAAACATTGGAAAAATTTTCATTTTTTAGACGGCAAAAAAAAAAAAACAAATTTATCGCCATATATATAAGTATATATATATAATATATATATAATATATATATATAATATATTATATATATATATATATATATATATATATATATATATATTATATATATATATATATTATATATATTAATATGATATATATATATATATATATTATTTATATATTTATTTAATATATATATATATATATAATATATATATATATATTTAATATATTATATATATATATATATATATATCATATATATATATATATAATATATATATATATTATAATAATATATATATTATATATATTATATTATATATATATATATATATATATATTATATATATATATATATTATAATATAGGTGCAAGCAACCTTCTATTGATTTAAAAAAGGTACAGTTTCAAAGCACTGATGTCGAAGCAGGTGACTTGAAAACTGTTCCGAGATCTCTCTTTTTTGGAGAGGGCGATCGGACTAGTAGTAAAGCCTCCTGTACATTGTCTAACGGCGAACGCTCTTGTCGATGTTCGTGTCTGGGCGAGAGTGAAATTTTTCGTCTTAATTATTGCAAATTTTTGCAATGAGCGATGTGTGCGCATGTCGGTGATCCTTGACTTTGGTTTCGGCTGCCCTGTACCCATGAGTACCCTGAAAAATGCCGTTAGCCCAAGGGGGTTCCAGACCAACGCGCTTCTGTGGATTTAAATAATGTAGCGAGTTTCAAAGCAGTGATATCGAAGCAAGGAGATTGGAAACTCTTCCGAGAGCCTTCTTTTAGGGGAAGGCGCATCGAACTCAGTGGTAAGAGCCTCCTGTACATTGTCTAACGGCCGACGCTGTTGTCGATGGTTCGAGTTCTGGCGCGAGTGAAATGCTTGTTTTTCGTCTTATTATTGCAAATTTTGCGCAACAAGCATATTGTGCGCCATGTCGGCGTTCCTTGACTTTGTTCGGTTGCTCCTGTAAATATGAAAACACCCCTGAAGGAATGCCGGGTAGCCCCAGCTAGGGTTCCAACCAATCCTTCTGTGGATTTAAATAAGTATTGAGTTTCAAAGCAGTGATATCGAAAGCCAGGAGATTTGAAAATGCTTTCGAGATGCCTTCTTTTTCTGGGCAGGTGGATCGGACTAGTGGAGATGCCACGTCTACACTTGTCTAACGGCGACGCTGTGGTCGATGGTTCGAGTCCTGTCCCGAAGCGAAATGTTTTTTCGTCTTATTATTGCAAATTTGTCGCAACAAGCATCTTGTTCCCATGTCGGGCGTTCCTTGATTTTGGTCGGTTGCTCCTGTAGCCCAGGAGCAAGCACCCCTGAGAAATGCCGTGTAGCCCCAGCAGAGATTCCAATCACCCTTCGTGAATTTAAGTAAGTGTCGAGTTTCAAGGCAGTGATATTGAAGCAGGACATTTGAAAACTTCCGAAGAATGCGTTCTTTTCTAGGGAGTGCGGATTCGGACTAGTGGTAGAGCCTCTGTATATCTGTCTAAGCGGCGACGCTGTTTGTAATATAGTTCGAGTCCTGGGCCCGCCCCCCCGGGGGGGGGGAAAAAGGCGGAAATTTTTTTTTTTTCCCCGTGCTTATTTTTATTGAAAATTTGTCGTAAGAAGCATGTTGTGCGCCTGTTGGCGTTCCTTGACCTTGGTCGGTTGGTCCTGTTACCCAATGAGCACCCCCTGAAGAATGCCGTGTAAGCCCAAACGGGTTCCACCCATCTTCCGGTGATTTTAATAAGTATCAACTTTCTAAAGCAGTGTTAAATCGAAGAAGGAAAATTACAAAACTGTAACGAAATACCTTTTTTTTCTGGGGTGTCGGAATCGCACTAGCTGGTTTAACTTTTTGTACATTGGTTCCTAACAGGCGACGCTGTTTGTCGATGTTCGAGTCCTGGCGCGAGTGAAATTTTCTTCGTCCTATTAATGCAAATTTGTCGCAAAAACAAGCATGTTGTGCGCATATCGGCGATCTGACTTTGGTTGTTGCTCCTGTAACACGGGAACAAACTAGCAGAATGCCGTTTAGCCCAACAGGGATCCAACCAACGCCTTCTATGGATTTGAATAAATATCGAGTTTCAAAAGTAGTGATATCGGCAAGAAATTGATACTCAGTAAGAGCTTTGGAGATGGTGGATCGCAATAAGTAATATATCGGTAATTGTCAACGGCGACGCGTGTCGATGGTTCGAGTCTGGCACGAGTGAATTTTCATCTCTTTTTATTGCAAATTTGTGGCAACAAGCATCTTGTGCCCATGTCGGCGTGGCTTGACTTTGGTTTCGGTTGTTCCTGTAACCCAGGAGCAACGCCCTCAAAAATGCCGTGTAGCCCCAGCAGAAGTTCTACTATATCTATACTTTACATCTGTACCTCTTTTCCATGACCATAGTCTCACTACTTATACATTAACACAGGTAATAGCTATCCGTCATTGTAAGACCCTAGCAACTCAAGACTTATTCCTTTGCATCCAATAAAGGATATAATTGCACCAGCCATCTTCCTTCCATTCACACACTTTTCATATGCTATATGAAATCATCCGTTCCTTTCATTCACCATTATACTCTAAATATTGAACTCAGACATTTGTTCCAGCTGCTCACATCTAACATAACTTCACAGAGGACTGTCCTCACTCAAAAACATAACCTTACTTCTATTTTACGTTACTTCAAACCCCTCCTTTTACGCACCTGGCAAATCTCTCTCTACTAATCCCCTCAAAGCTATTTCAAATTCGCCACACTAAACTAAATCATCCGCATCATAATAGGTTAAGGGCACCCTCCCTCGTCTTTCATGTCTCCAATTACTCTAACACCATCCCTTGCTACCTCAACCCACCCTCTAATTCTTTAATAACCCAATCCATATATATTAATATAATATATATATATATAATATAATATATATATATATATATATATATATAATAGTATATATATATATAATATATATTATATAATATATATATATATATATATATATATATATATTATATATAATTCTTTTTTCAATTGAATCATTCAGCTTTGAAATATATTTCTTTTACAACCCAAATGAAAAATAATTAATATTTTTCTCCGGCTCCGGCTCCAAAACTCCGACTATAGTTCTGCATCTGTTTGAGAATTGTAACAGTACTGTTCTGGCCTAAATTTTTCAACGTACAAAAATATTTGTTGCAAAAAATTTATGCCCAGAATCCGGTTCCGTTTCATACTCCGGCGCTGCGGCTCCAGATCCGGCGCTGGATCCGACTAAAGGTTCTTCTGCAACTATTTGAAATTGGTTTATGTCACGTCTTCTGTCCAATAAACTTTTCCTGAAAAAAAATATTTATAGGAACAAAAATTAATACCAGAATCCGCTCCGTTTCCGACTCGGATCCGGATAAAACTAAAGGTTCTGCACTATTAAACATTGTTCAGCACGTCTCCCGGCAATAAATTTTCATCTAAAAAAAATATTTCTTATAAAATTATAAACCAGGATCCGGCTCTACCCCGGGCTCCGGTTCCGACTCCGGATCGGAGATCCGACTAAGGTTTTTTGAACTATTTTTTAAAAATTAGTCAGCAAGTCTTCTGGCAAAATACATTTTTCAACTAAAAAAAATATTCCTTTGAAAATTATTTATATAGCAAGATCCGGCTCCGCATCCGACTCAGGATCCTGCTCCGGATCCGGATACATCAAAGGTTCTCTGCACTATTTGAAAATTGTTCAGCACATCTTCTTTCAATATAATTTTTCACCTAAAAAAAATAATAAAATAAAATTTATTTCTAAAAAAATTCATACCCAGGACCCGGCTCCGGGTTCGGCCTCCGATGCCGGCTCCGGATCCGACTAAGGTTTCTGTACTAATTGAAAATTTGTTCAAAACCCACAGTCTTCATCGGCATCCCTTTTTCGCTAAAAAGATATTTCCTTTGAAAATTATACCTCCAGAGTGATCCGGCTCCGGCTCCGGCTCCGGCTCCGGACAACCGCCCGAGTTCCGGCTTCTGGCTTCGGATCTGACTAGGTTTTCCTGCACTAATTTGAAATTGTTCAGGCACTTCTTCATCAATTAAAATTTTTCACAAAACAATATTTTCCAGAAAAAAAATCATACTACGACTCCGGACTCCAAATCCGAATCCGATTAAGGATTCTGCACTATTTGAAAATTGTTCAGCAAGTCTCTGGAATAAATTATTCATTTAAGAAAATTATCTCTTGAAAAAAATTTATACCAAGGATAAGGCTGCGCCAATCTGGATCCGGATCCGGACCGACTAATGGTTTCTGCACTATTTGAAATTTTTTCAGTACGTTTTCTGGCAATTTAAATTTTCCCTTAAAAATATTTTTTTAAAAAATTTTACAAAATTTTCGGCTCAGACTCCAGCTCCGGCTCCTACTCGAGCAGATCCGACTTCACTTTCCGCTCCGGATCTGCCTAAGGTTTCTGAACTATTTGAAAATTTGTTCAGTACGTCTTCTGGCAATAAAGTTTTTTCACCTAAAAAAAATTTTTTAAACGACAAAAATTCATACCCAGGATCTGGCTCGCGTCGGCTCCGGCTCCGGCTCCGGATCCATATCCGACTAAGGTTTCTGCACTATATTTGAAAATTGTTCAGGTCACGTTGTCTAATATATAAAATTTTTAACCTAAAAAAAAATATTTTTCGCAAAAAAAATATACTCTGAGCTCCCGACTTACATTTCCGAACGTTGAATCCGGCTCCGACCTTCAACATCCGATTCCGATTAAGGATTCTGCACGATTTGATAATTGTTCAGCAAGTCTTCTGACAATAAATTTTTTATCTAAGAAAATTATTTCTTGAAAAAATTTATACCCAGGATCCGTCTCCGAATCCGTCTCCGGATCCGGATTCCGGATCCGGATCCGGATCCAGAACCTGACTAAGGTTTCTGCAATATTTGAAAATTGTTCAGTGCGTTTCTGGCATTAAATTTTTTCACCTAAAAAAATATTTTTTGATAAAAAATTCATACCCAGGGTTCCGGCTCCGCTTCGGCTTACGACTTTGCTCGGCTCGCTCCACCTTCGGCTCCGGATCTGAATAAGGTTTCTGCACTATTTGAAAAATTGTTCAGCAGACTTCTGGCAATAATCTTTTCATCTAAAAAAAAACTAGTTCTTCTGAAAAAAATTTATACTATTGAACCGGCTCTGACTCTGGCTCGCACTTCGAACTCCGAATTCCGGAACGGATTCCGAATCGACGACTAAGGATTGCTGACTATTGAAAACCTGGCTCAGCACGTCCTTCTGGCAAATTAAATTTTTCATTAATAAATAAAAAAAATTTTTTAAAAAATTTATACCCAAGATCGGTTCCGAATCCGGCTCCCGCTCCGGAATCCGGACCACCTTAAGGTTCTGCACTATTTTAAAATTGTTCAGGCACGCTCTTCTGTCAATTAATTTTTCACACTAAAAAATTAATTTTTTTCGAAAAAAAATCAAACTACGGCACCGGCTTTGACTTCGGCTCCAACTTCGACTCGGCTCCGACTCCGGATCGGATTCCGATTAAGGTTTCTGCACTATTTTGAAAATTGTTCAGTACGTCCTCTGGAATAAATTTTCACCTAAAAAATATTTTTTGAAAAAATTCATACCGGCTACCGGCTCCGGCCTTCGCGGCTCCCGGCTGCCGGCTCTGAACTTCACCTTCGCTCCGGATCTGACTAAGGTTTCTAGTACTATTTGAAACTTGTTCAGTACGTTTTCTGGCATTAAATGTTTCACCTAAATATATATATTTTTAAAAAAAAAATCCTACCCAGGATCCGGCTCCGGCTCCGGCTCCGGCTCCGGCTCCGGCTCCGGCTCCGGCTTCGGCTCCAGCGCTCCAACTTCGGCTTCAGCTCCGGATCCGAATAAGGTTTCTGCAGCTAATTCTGAGAAATTGTTCAGCGGGATCTTGCTAAAAAAAATATTTCTTCGAATAAAAGAATTTATCCTATGCGGCTGCCGGCTTGCCGGCTGTCCGTCTTCCGGCTCCGCTGCCGGCTCTGACTTCGGATCCGGATCCGGATCCGACTAAGGATTCTGTACTATTCGAAAATTGTTCAGCACATCTTCTGCCAATAAATTTTTCATCTAAAAAAAATTATTTCATGAAAAAAATATACCCAGACTCCGGCTCCGGCTCCGGCTCCGGCTCCGGCTCCGGCTCCGGATCCGGATCTGGATCCGTCTCCATTTATTTGACCTGAGTAAAATCAGAAGAATAGCTATGAGGTTGAGAATGATGAAAAAAAAAATTAGGAATTTTTCTATAATTATAAATAAAACATTTTTTTGATCCTAAACTGGAATTGCAATTTTTGACCTGGAAATTGAATTTTTTAGTCGACACCTCTCAAATAATTTCGTATCTAAAAAAACTACTTTAAAAATTTTTAAAAAAATAATTACACCATGATGTTCAGGAGGAATTTTTCTACTAATTTAGATAATAAAAAAAAAATGTGAAAATTTTGATTTTGCTTTCAAAAAGTAGGGGGTCTAGTTATGAAGTCTCCCCTTAAATATATTGAATTACAATGTCTTGAAAATTATAAAAGATATTTAAGTTTTGTACCTCACCTTCAATATTATTGCACTAGAATATAGTAAACGAGATGATATATATATATAAATAATATATAAATATATATTTATAATTATATATATATATATATATATATATATAAAATATATATATATATATATATATATATATATATATATATATATATATATATATACTATAATATATATATATATATAATTATATATATATATATATATATAAATCGGCAACTCATATACATGCAATCCCAATAAAACATTAATGGCAACTGACTTTTACTATTTTGTAACAGTAACCACCATACAAAATGAAAAGATGCCAATAAATACTTCCTGCAGTCGTATAACATAAAAACGGTCGATCCTAGAGAAAAACTAAAAACATATTTGGAATCTTGCATAACAACTGAATAAAAACATAAACAATCAGAATAGAAACATAAAAAGGTGTTTCTGTTTTTTTGTAACATTGTGTAGGCATTCAGTAGATGCTAATAGTGATAGTGTTATTAATTAGTGTTAAATTATTTATTGATAATAATGTCAATTGTTTTTGCCCACGTTAAAAATTAGTTTAATATTAAAGTATTGTATGGTGTAAGTGATAGTGATGGTAAGATTGTTAATAATTTAGGTGTTTCTAATATATTTACTTATATTTATGATGTGGTGCGTATGTATTTAATGTATATATATAAAATATATATATTATATATAATATATATTATATTTATATATATATATATAATAATATAATATATATATATATATATATATATATATATATATATAATATATATATATAATACAGTATGGCGTATTAGTGACTCCAGATGTGTAAAGTCGTGAATGAAAAATAATTCCGTAGCTCAGTGGTTACGTACGTGAAAACAAATTATAATATATATATAATATTTATATACATATATATATATAATATATATATATATAATATATATATATATATATATATATATATATATATATATAATAATAATATATATATATATATATAAAATAATACACATACATATACTTATCTAGGGAGTTACAGTTACCTTAACCTTACCAAACTTGATACCCCTTCTGATGGTTGTATTTGTTCGTCGTTTCATGCCCCTACCCTCTGTCCCAAGTGGGGTTGTACTAAAAGTGATTTTGAATGTAGTTAAGTGGGAAAAGATGAAAATAAATAAAGTAATATATAAACATATACGGATATACTTATATGCATGCACACCTCTACAACTCAGTAATGGGGAGGTATTGGGGAATAAAAAGTTGAAATTTTACTTGTACGATATTACGACGAAATTTAGAGAAATAATATAACATTTCAAGAAGAATTTGGTATCGAAATACGCAGCGGCATCGGACGTGGTGCTAGATTTGGTGCTGAGCCTGGTGTCGGTGCATACTGCGGTACTGAGTTAGCATGCATTCGTATATTAAGACAATAAAGTTGTCATCTTATATGTTTACAGACTCACAGAACCCGAATTTGAAAGTTTCAAGTTTCTGAAAAAGAATTTTTTAACAAATGCTTAATTTTCTCCTAAAAACAGGGGAGTCTGAGTACACCCAAGAGGGGGGTTCCAGAAGAAAAATTGGGGAAAAAAAGAAACATAGAGAAAGACTAACAGATGAAGCTATAGGATGGATGATAAAATATTTCAAGACGAATCAGCAATGGTCGGAACCCCCCACATGAGGTGGGATCGGGGTTTCACCCAAAAAAATGAAATTTTGAAAGGAAATTCAGATATTAATTGATAACTATTAGATGAACACTATACCAACAGTATATTGTACAAAATATGGATCTTAGCACAATAAGCTTATTAAATAAATGGCCACTTCTATTATATCTCTTTAACTACCCTTCTTTTCACCCGTCCTTCTTAATGCATGGTATGTCTAGATCTATCCAGACCTGCGCAGAATAAACATGTTCTCTTGACACATATAACTTATTAATTACAGCACCTCTTTGCTTATTCCTGTATTTCTCTCTAACTCTCTCATTTTCTCTGTTTATGTCTACCTACCTAACTACCCTAGCATAGATAACTTTTCTAAACTTCTCTAACATATTATTTTCCCTACACACACCTAAACTCTCTTCACCTAATGTTGTTCGCATGAGATTCTCTTACTGTACACTTCTATTCTATCATATACAGGTTTTCATTTTTATAAGTATTTCGTTTCCTTCTGTTTGCTGAAACATTTCTATTTTTTCACATATTCAGATCTCGTTTACTTTTGTTATACATAAACTAGTATACAGTATTTTATTTTGTATGACGAAACATTTACTGTTATGTTTTCTAATTTAATTTAAATATATATTTATTATTTAGAAAATCTGCCTCATTATTAAAAAAATTCTTTAAAATCTTGATTTTTTAAATTTTAAAATTGTATATTATTGACCCTAAAGCAGCAAAGCAGTGACGCAAACATCCCGCCCTTCCCCCCCTCCATCCGGACATGCGCTACTGCTTTACTGCTTTAAGTCATATTCGAACACACAATTTGAATTAACATAACGTGATAAAAATTTCAAATATTTTATAAATCTAACATGAAAATATATATATGGAACACTGAAATATTTTAGATAATCATTACAAATAAAATATTCCTTTCCGCAGGATTGTCTTTCATATACGAAGGAGATATTCTATTTCACAGCATCTTCTATAAATATATATCTGTTTTAAGGGGGGCCTGTTAAGTCGAACCAAAATTATTTATAATAAAATCAAAACATGTTCACTCTTTTTTATTATTCTAATTATTAGAAAATTCCTTCCTCTACATCATGGTGGATTTTGTTTGGAAATGAGTCCGGAGCCGGAGCCGGATGCCTGGAGCCCGGAGCCGGAGCCGTGAGTTTGGGAGGCCCGGAGCCAGATTTGGAGCAAATGTAAAAATTTGTTTTTCAGCCAAATCCATAGTGAAATATATGCAATGTCTGCATATCATATTTGGATAATGGGAGTTGTAGTATGGTGTTCGGAAATCGTGAGCGGTAGTCTGATCCGAAAGCTTGGAGTTGGTAGCCGGAGCTGAATTAGAATTTATTCACAAAATTGCTGAGAAGATAAGTGGCTGGAGGTCGCAGTGAAGTAATCCCATATATTGATCCGGGAGCCTCGGATCGGAGGCCGGAGCCGGAATTATGCCGGGTAGCCGGAGTATAATTTATCAATAATTTTTTTTCAAGTGAAATTGAGGTCTGCCGAAGTCGCCTCCCTCTGGGAATCATAGATTTTAAAATTGAATCCGAAGCCAGAAATTCAGAGCCGGAGCGGAGCCGAGCCCGGAGTCGGAGAAAAAGTACCTATACATTCCTTTATCATAAATTAATTTTTTTTTATTTTTTGGGAAGTAAAATTAATATGCTTGAAGTCTTAGATAAAAAATTTGAAAATTTGAGCCGAGCAGCCGCGAGCCGGAGCCGGAGCCGAAGTCAAAGTATAATTTTTTTTAAGATTTTTTTTTGTATGGGAAAATAATTTTGCAGGAAGTTGGAGCTTGAGGGAACCTGAATTTACTAGAGGCCGGAGTCAGATCCGAGCCGGAGCCGGAGCCGGAGCCGGAGTCCGGAGGCCGGAGAGCCGGAGCCGGAGCCGTGAGCCGGAGTCAAAGTATAATGTTTATTTAAAGAATTTTTTTTAAATTGTGAAAATGATTTTGCAGGAAGTTGGATCTGAGCAATTTTGAATTTAGGCTGGAGCCTGGATGCTGGAGCCGGAGCCGAAGGCGGAACCGAGCCGGAGCCGGAGCCGGAGCCGGAGCCGGAAGTCAAAGTATAATTTTTTAAAGAATTTTTTGCATGTTAAAATTTTTTTGCAGGAAGTGGACTGAGCAATTTGAATTATTAGTCGGCTGGAGCGGAGCCGGAGCCAGAGCCGCAAGCCGGAGCCGGAGGCCGGAGCCGGAGTCAAAGTATAATTTTTTTTAAAGAATTTATTATTATTTTAATTCTTTTTTCATTTCGTAAAAGGGAATAAAAATTTCAAGTTTTCTGTTTTTTGCGTTTTTCTCAAAATTTATTTATTTCATATCAACTGAGATAAAAATCATTAAAAAAAAAGTTGTCCGTGGATATCGATAAAACTTTCCAGAAACCTTCCATATTGACCCTTCAAGATGTACACAAAGTTTAATTAAAAGTTATCGATTCATATTAGTGATATGTCTGATTGAAGTAAGAATTGTTTTTGCGTTTTTCTCAAAATTTATTTTTTCCCATATCAACTGAGATAAAAAATCATTAAAAAAAAGTTGTCCGTGTATATCGATAAAACTTTCCAGAAACCTTCCATATTGACCCTTCAAGATGTACACAAAGTTTTATTATTAAAAGTTATCGATTCATATTAGTGATATGTCTGATTGAAGTCAAGTTTTTGTTTTTGCCTTTCTCTCAAAATTTATTTTTTCCCATATCAACTGAGATAAAAAAATCATTAAAAAAAAAGTTGAACGTGCATATCGATGAAACTTTCCAGAAACCTTCCATATTGACCCTTCAAGATGTACACAAAGTTTTATTAAAAGTTATCGATTCATATTAGTGATATGTCTGATTGAAGTCAAGTTTTTGTTTTTGCTAATTTCTCTCAAAATTTTATTTTTTCCCATATCAACTGAGATAAAAATCAATTAAAAAAAAAGTTTGTTCGTGGATATCGATAAAACTTTCCAGAAACCTTCCATCTTTACTTCTTCAATGTCATTTACTTAAAGTTTTATTAAAGTTATCGATTGCATATCAGTGATTATATTCTTGATTAAAGTAGAACCTTGAAAAAAATTTTTCAAAAATTTTTGAAAAAAAAAATTGAAGAAATTATCCATACCTTTTATTATTTTTTTATAATAGTGAAAAGGTAAATGATTATTTCTTTATTACTACATTATATTCACCGTACTTCTAGTGGAAATTATTTTTTTGGGGTGGGAAATATCTTGAAAATTTTACTTTTTATGAGCTTTTTAGTGAAATAGGGAAGAAATTCAGAACTTGGGGTTCCCCCCCCCCTAAATTTCAAACCAATCGACTGATTTCTTTCAAACTTTCAGGATTAATATATTAAAGTTACACTTCAAAAAATCCAAGTTTTCTTTAAGATCTACGGAGAGCGTAAAATTTTATACATTAAACGAAACATGTTCACTCACCAAAATTATTTCATAACTGACTATCCAACAACTGGTCCCATTCCCCTTAATGCGTCATAATATAAATGATGTCATTAAATTACGAAGGCCGATTAGTGCTACATCAAATCCCAGGTTTAGGGTTACGAAAAGTATTTTATATAGGATATATTTCTTAACGCTTTGTATTCAGCAGAGATAATAATACTGTTTCTTACTGTGTATCATGGCATAAGTAGATGTTGTCATCGTTTTGATAATAGGTGAGTATTTATTTTATGTTTATTGTTAATTTGTTTTTTTTCTTTATTCTTCTAGTTTCTAACTCTTCCTAACTATTCTAGCCTAACGTTCTCTATGATATATTAATTTTTCCATAACATTTCCAAGCTGACAATTACCTAGGGCAGGCCTTGGGCTCTCGTGAATTAAGTTTCCAATGGGATATGAAATTCTGTTTGAACGCAAAGAAGTCCTTAATTGGTGTAAACGAACTTAATTACCTTTAGCTTAGCATAACTGAAAAAGACACATAATATTAACATAATAAATATTTAAAATTTCGAAATATTTTAAAAGTTATTAAAACTTTCATTGTTTAGAAACGTAATGAAATAAATATAATAGACACCACATAAATTAGAATAGGGTGGTTGATATTAAAACATAGTTTTTGCATAATGCACATTATTAAATTTTAAAAAAAAATACATAAAATTACTAAACATAAATTTCAAATGCAAAGAATCGAGAAAATACCAACACCCTTTCAATTCCTATATATAAATATCAAGTATCCTCTTGTAGTAATGCGACGTGGGATGTGTTAAATACAAGTTCAGCATCCTTCCCCAGTTTCACTTACCCTTTTTCATTAATAGCGAAAACTCATAAAAATCTTCGCTTTTTTCTAAATACGCTTAATATTTCTTCTTCATTCATAATTAAGAATTCCAGATTATATTTCGTGCTCTATCAATCTCATAGAGTTGAGGATGGTCCATATATATACACCTAGACCATGATTAGAGAGTGAAAACTTTCTCCAAAGGTGAGACTTAACCATAATGTTCCTTTTCCTTAAAATGTTCAGATGATATGCGTTACAAGATGTTTGATCCTCTGTGAGATCGTATGCGTATAAATTATTATTTTCAGCGTAAGTCTCGAGGTCAAGATCTGTTTTACTATCGTTGGGCGATACGGTATTGGCTATTAAATTATAAAAGGTCTTGAACAAAGTGACTGTGATCCTTTATACATCATTTCATAATCACGACCGTTCGATTACATGCCCGATTATATGTAGACTGAATTTAAAGGCTGACTTTTTATAATTTCCAGAATACACTTCATATTCAACAAAACCTATATCACTTTGCCGTTCACATTGTTAGGAATATTGATATTCGATAATTCTTGGATGAAGTTAAATAATTTGGTCGTAGTGTTTAATAGAAATTTTTCAATTTCCAAATGTCTCTGGGGTAACAATTTCACTTTTTTAACACAAAGATATACCTCTAACAACTTGAAAACAGGTTCAGGACATGTAGCAGAGACCGTGGATTTGCTTTTAATTTTAGAGAAATTGAGCACTAGATCTAGTTAATCGAATTCTAGTATCCACTGAAGGAAGAATAAGTCTTCCTTCTGAGAGAATATCTCCATTTAAACGTCCATAAATTTCATATTTGTTACTTGTTGATTTAGCAGCTTTTTCTATAATGGTAGAGGAGGTTGTTTAGCATCATTTAAATAATTCAGCAAATATTCTATTCTATTCTAATTGGTTAAAATATGTATACAGGAAGTTTGATTCCGTGTATACTACATGATCATCAGAAGCAGGAAGATCTGAGCTACTTGACAGTTAGTCAATTTTGTTTTTTAAATTAAAACACATTGGATGTATCGAGATACTGGTCTGATCTGTCCCAGGATATTGAATTCAAGAGGTACACTGTAGCTGCTGTAGAGGATGATACGTTGAGGTTGTATCTGCTCTTGTGGTGTTGATGATGTGACTGTTGCTGCTGTAGCTGTAGCTGTTGATGTTGCTGTTTGCGATTGTCGCTGCTGCTGCTGAGGTAAGGTATTATATTTCCATTTTCTCATATTCGTTATTGGTAAAACCGACACCTCCTTCATTATTACGTTATCCACTTAGTTATCAAAGGAGCAATGACTGAGAAGATTAAAGGTAGGAATACTCCGCCTCCTTTCTGCAGTAGCTTCTTTTTATTTCTAAGATTTTTTATGTTACGGGAAATTTTTTTAATGATATTTCTATGACGACGTAATTTTACCTTCTGTGGTCTGTTTAAATGAACATTTCCTTTTATAAGATTTAAACGGACTTCACATACACATTGGATGAATTTCTCGTCCTCGCTGATTAGTTTACGTTTATCAGCTGTTTTAAATTTTTTTTTTATAAGAGAGATACTTAACAAGTAGAGTACTCATTATTCAGGTATGTATACAGTTTCTATTTCGGGAGGCAAAATATTGATCCGGAGTAGAATTCTGTACGTGTTTTTAGGATGAAGTTCGCACATTAAATAACCATGTGGAGTAGATGTAACCTCTTTATATACTTTCAGGAACTCTTTTCTTCTCATAGGGAACATCTGAGTACCTAATACATTGATCTGACTCATATCTCTTCTTTGACCGAACAAGATCAGATACTGGGTGTTTAAAGATACAATCTTCATATACTTTATTCTGATGAAAAATATTCTGTTATTAAAAATACTGAAATATTTAAATGATGAAAGTAACCAGTAGACGTTCCAGCTATATTTGCATTTATTTTAATGTTCAAATTATCTAACTCAATAGTTTTATGTCCCTGCGCATTTTCCATTGACTTGACATCAAATAGCGATTCATGGAAATTGAAATTACATCTTTAATTCATTAAACTTTGTCTTGGCAAACATTGTAACACCTTATTATTTCTACAGGATTTTGCTCAAAAATCTATATTTCTTTTAAAATGTTTAATAACAGATAGGTTTTACCACACCCTGTAGCTCCATGTCCACAGCCGGGACTACGGAACATAAATTTACACACATCCATACTTATCAAATGTATGAACATGAAATGTAATTAAAATTACAATTATATTATTATATATATTATATATATATATATTATATATATACTATATATATATATATATATATATATATATATATATATATATATATATTATATATTTATATTATTTATATATTTATATAGTATATTATATATAATATATATATATAATATATATATAGTATATATTATATATAATATATTATATATATATATTTATATTTATATAATATATATATATATATATAATTATATATATTATATATTATATATTAATAATATATATATATATTATAATATATATATATATATTATAATTTATTACATCATATATATATATATATATATATATATTATATATAATATATTAGTTATATATATTATATATTATATATATATATATAGATAATCTATAATATATAGTAATATATAAATATACTATATATAATTAATATATATATATATATATATATATTATATATATATATATATATATATATATATATATATATATATATATATAATAATATATATATATATATAATATATATATATATATATATTATAATATATATATATATATATATATATATTATATATATATATTTATATATATATATATGAGACCGAATGAAAGGAAATAATATCACCAATTTAGCAAGAAGCACTATATAAAATAATACTTCAACCTACAATCAACGATGCAAACTTCTTATGTTTAAACATATACAGTAAGGAACTGTAATATTGAGGAATTTGTAGTCTGTCTTT
>JABUQX010024872.1:47500-85000 GCA_015478945.1 Trachelipus rathkii | reverse complement strand
CAGCTTTTTCTCCAACCCAAAAATGTTCAAGAACAGTTTAAAGCAACCAACTACCGTCAAGGCACACACCAGACCTTCCAGTCTTCCTACCTCTTCCTATATGCAGATTAAATATTGCATAATATCGCAATATATAAACTTAAAGTAAAGAATTAATCTTTCTCTAGATTAATTCACCCTAATGTTGAATGAGACAATATACCATGCTTTACACTAGCATCTCTCCAAACCAAAAAAGTTGTTCAAAGCCCGTTTAAAAGGCAACGCTCCTTCAAGCGACATCACAAGTTCCAGCTGTCCATCCCTCGTCTTCATATCTAAGATGTTAAAAACTGGCATAATAACGCAATATATAAGATGTTAAGAAAGAACATATAAGAAGGTAAAAAGAAAACTCCTTCTCGGATGAACCACCGCTTGTGCATAGATATTAACCCATCAATTACGACTCAAGCATACTCCAACCAAAAAAAGTTTGTCAAGAACCATGTAAAGCAAACCAGCTACCGTCATTGTCACATCACCATTCCAGGCCTTTCTCCTATCCCCGTTCTTATATTGTAATGTTAAATATTGCATAATAATCCAATTATATCAAGTGTTAAAAAAAACATATAATGAATAAAGAATAACTGCCTTCTCTAGATTAACCACCCTTTGCGAAATTCAATATACCCGATGCTTTACCACTGGATCATCCTCCAACCCAAAAAAATGGGTCAATAACAGTTTTAAACAACCAGTCCCGCAAGCGAAATCACCAGTCCACCTCCTATCTCTCGAATCGTTATATTGTAAGATTTAAATATTGCATAATAATCGGAAATTATATAATATTAAAAAAAACATATAATGGGTAATAAAAATTAACTGCTTCTCCGGATTTAACCACCGCTGGTTGCAATTAGACAATATACCCGATGCTTACGACTCAGCTATCCTCCAACCCAACCCAAAAAAGTTGGTTCAAGAACAGTTTTAAAACCGACTACCCAACACATCACCAGGTCCAGCCTGTCCTATCCCTCGTTCTTTATATTGTAAATAAGATTAACAGCTGCGACACCTGGATGTCACCCTTTACAGCTCGTTTGCTCTTAAAACTTTCGTGAACAAAACTTTTTGTGAGATACTCAATCGTAAAGCATCGGTATATTTTCTCATTCGCAAACAAGCGTTTCCAATCCCAGAAACAGTAATTCTACACTTCCCACTATATTTTCTTTCTTTAACATCTTAGTATAATGCGAATTAATTCCCTTCTCATCCAATAATAATATATATATATAATATATTATATATATACTTATATATATACAAATAATATTAATATATATATAATAATATATAATATATATATATATATATATAAGTATATAATATATCATAATAATAATATATAATAATATTATAATAATATATATATATATATATAATATAAATATATCATAATATATAATATATAAATATATATAATAATATACTATATATGATTATAATATTATTAAACGACTTTGGCTCCCCAACGTAGATCCTCTCTCAGTCAGTTCGATGCTTTTCTTCGGCCCACGTATGACCACAAAAAATGCGTCGAGGATATTTCCTTTAATATTAACAGATATTGCAATTATGCATATGCATAACCAAAATCCATATTACGTACACCTCACTACATACATTACCAAACACACAAAACAACAATCTTATTCACATACAAATCAACCCTTCTATCTTTCTGAGAAACCCGCGTATTAAATGGCGCAACCCAACCCCGTACTGTAAGCATCTCCACTGCGTTGCCTGAAGCATGCCTGCATCGGCCTCAAATTCCTGCTGCACTTCTACTGGCAAAACCATACCATAATACTTTCCCCGGGACCAAATTACCGATCTAGGTTAGTTATTTCCCATCATGAGTAATTCTGAAATGACAGAACAATGATATTTATAATAAATTATATATAATAATAATATCATATATATATATTAATAGGGTTGGAAAAAATATATATATATAGTATACTATATATATATATAATATATAATATTATGAATATATATATATTATATATATATATATATATTAATACTATATATTATATAAAAAAATATATAACACACACATATAACCATAAACCAATTTTAAAAACATTTTAAATAATCTTATTAACCGACTGTTTCGAGAAGAGAAATTTGAAGATTTGCCATACGAGAATAATGAGAAAAATGTCAACGAATTTATTGCCCAAATAAAAAGATATAAAATAATATAAAGTTAAATAAATAAAACATATAGATTAATAATAATATATAGTATATAAAAGATCTAGATTAAACAAAATCCCACTTCCAGTACAAGGGCTGGGTTAAATTTAGATTATCATTTAATCTTAGATTCAACTATACAAATCTAAGTTTTGAAAGGCATTCGCATTTTACCAGGTTTATGATTTCATTATAAGGGAGATGTAAATAAAGAATGAACATTTATATATATGAGGAGGATAATAATAATTATAATTATATTATATATATATATAATAATAATATAATATAATTATATAATAATAAATATATATATAATATATAATATATATAATAAATAATATATAATATATATAATTACATATATAATACTAAATATAAATAATAATATATATTATATATAATATATAATAATATAATTAATATATTATATATATAATATAAATAATATAATAATATATATTATATATAATAATATAAATAATATATATATTATAAATATATAATTAATTAATAAAATTATATAATTATATATAATAATAAAATAAATATATATATATAATATAATATATAAATAATAAATAAACTATAATATATATAAGATAATATATAATATATACCATATATATTATATATATTTTATATATATATATATAATAATATAATATATAAATATAATATATAAATAATATATATATTATATAATATATTAAATAAATATAATATATAAAATATAATTCAACCTCACCTCATTAGATATAAACTACACTTACAATATCTACCAGTTCACCCGAAGTATCAGCCTAACCTATTGTTCGACTACTAGTTCTTCACAGTAATTTACCAAAAACTAATTCTTCAAAATATAAAATTAGTTTCAAAATGAGAATAAAATATTTATATAACCTGTATAAAATTTAAAATTTCATATCTAAATACTTTCAGTATAGGAGATATTTAATATCTTAATTTAACGTATTATAAATTCAATTTATATATTTTCGATATAAATATTTATTTAAATCGAAATAAGTTAAACCATTCTCAACATTCAGGCTGTAGCAAAGCTGGTCCAACTTCAACACCTTTTAGATCTTCTTATACACACATCCCGCTCATAAGTTTATTCTCCCACCTCCCACTGTCTCTCTTCTTTCTTAAAAATCCTCGCCTCACTTTCTCATCAGACCGCCTCCCTCCCGAATGTCATCTTCCTCCATCTCCATAACGTAACACCTCCTCAAGCTCTCCTCTCCACCCTATTTCCCATGTCCAAAACAATCTAAAATATGTTCTCAAAGTCTAAACCACACTTCAGGCCACACACCCGCATTTAAATAATATACATATAAAATATAAATATAAAAATATATATATATATATATATAATAAATAATATATAATATATAAATATATAAATATTAAATATTATAAATAATATAATATATATAATATAATATAATACTATATAATATAGAAATATTATATAATATATAACCAAATATATAAATATATATATATACTATACTATATATATATATTTATAAATATATTATATATATATATTATATAATATAATACTATATATAATAATATATTATATATAATAATATAATCTATATAACGAATATATACTATATATATATATATATATATAAATAAATATATATAAATATAATAATAAATATATATATTACATAACTAAATATAAATATATAATATATATATTTAATAAATTAAATAATATAATATATATATAATATATACAGTACTAAATATATTATAATATACTATATATTAATATATATAATAAATATATATATATAAAAATAATATAGAATATAATATATATAATAATTATATTTATAATAAAATAAATAATATATAATATATATCTATATATATATAGTACAATATAATATTAATATATATATAAATATATAGTAAATATAAAAATATATATATTATATATAATAATATAATACTTAAAATATATAATATAATATATATAATATAAAAATAATATATATATTATATATATATAATATATAACATATCATAATAATAAATATATATATACTAATATATAAATATATATAATATATATATATATATAATTATAAATATATATAATAAATTATATATTAATATATATAAATATATATAGTATATTAATGTGTGGTGTTTTTGTGTTGTTGGGTTTGTTTCACTTATTATTACTATATATACCATATATAATATATACAAATAATAAAATATATATATTATAATATATTATATAATATATAAATATATAATATAATATATACAATAATATTATTATAAATATAAATATATATATATATATTATATATATATTAAATTATATAATTATATATATATAATAAATAATATATATATATAATATATAATATAATAATATAATTATATATAATTAATAAAATATAATAGTATATAAATATTATATATAACATAATATATATATATATATATATAAATACTATATACTATATATATATATATAAATAAAATAATAAATATATATATATATAAAATATATTTATATTATATATATTAATATATATATATAATAATAAATATAAAGTAATAAATAATTAATAATATATAATATATTTATAATATATATATATATAAATAAATATATACTATAATATAAATAGATTATTATATATATATATATATATATATAACACTATATATATATATAATAATATATATATATATATATATATAAATAAATATATATTATATATAATAATATAAATCATATTATATTTATACTTATATAACATAATAATATACTTACTCACTTATTATATATATATAGATTAATTAATATAAGTAAAATATATATATATATAAATATTTAAAATTATACAATATATATATATATAATATATATAATATTACAATTATATTATATATATAATAATATATATATATTATAATATATAAATATATAAATATAAAAAATATATATATATAATATACTAAATTATAATATATATATTATACTATATATTATATATATATATATTAATTCCGCTACCTCTCAGTCAATCCAAAAGTGTTCACTTTGATGTTGCTTTTTTATAACAAATCTAAAAAGAAATAATATGGTTATGCAACAACAATGCGAATATCTACAAAAATCAAAACAAATCATACGAAAAATTACGATCATGATAAAATCCAAATATAAAAAAAAAATTTGGTAAATAAAAAATAAATTCACTATCTAAATAGAAATAAATCTCATAACCTAATTAACCAAATTCCAAGTCATTAATAGTATATGTAATATAAATATATATAAATAATATATAAATATATATAAATATATATATTATTATTTAACTATATATATATATATATATTATAATATATATAATATATATATATATATATAATATATATAAATATTATACTATATATTTATAATAAAAACTTTAGTATATACTATATAAATATTATATAACATAATATAATAATAAATATACTATATATATTATTATATAATAATATTTAATATATATATATATATATATATAATAATAATATATATATAACATTTAATAATATTAATATTATAATAATATATAATCCTCTTTATAAAAAGAACACTATATATATTATATTATAATAATAATATCTATACCAAATATATATATAATATTAATAGCAATATAATACTATATATACATATTATATTAATACATAAATATAAATCTATAAAATAATATAATTTAACAATAAAGAATTTCTGGGAAAAGCAATATTACTAATTAATTATATTATTCATTAATTCTATATATACGTATACTTTATAATAATATATATATATTATAATATAATATAATATATTAAAATTACATATTATATATATATAAAAATAATAATATATAAATATAATAATATATATCATATATACAGTATTTATTTATAACTATAATAATATAATAATATCATAATAATCAAATATATATAAATATATAAACTATATATATTATATAAATAACTATATATATAATAATACTAATATATAATATAATATATATTAAATTAATATAAATATATAAAATAATATAATATATAATAATATAATAAATACATAAAATATAAATAAAATAATATAACTTATATATTAATAGATTGATATTAAAGAAGAATAGTCCTCCATGTAAATGTTATCAAAATGTCAAATTTATTAAAAAATTAAAATTTTTTTTAATTTCTTGTAAGATTTAATATATTATAATTATTTAATGATTTAATATTGAATTGTCAAATTAAATAAAGTGTTTTGTATTCTGTAGCATAAACAAATTTGAAAAAATTTTTAAAATTAATAAATACAATAAAAAAAAGTGAATTATTATTATAAATAATCAATGAACATAGCTAAGAGAAAACATTATAAGAAAAATTAAAATTAAATATGCATTAGCTTGAAAACTATATCTTAAAAGAGAAAAATATAAAAATTAAAAATTCTAATGAAAAAAATCAAAAAACACAATTCCAACTTACGTTAGGAAGAACGACGATATCAACTAACAAACATATCGATTTTCAGCAAGTTGGAACAAAATTAAATCCTGCAAAAAAAACACATGTTAAATATTTGAGAAAAAGAAACTAAGATATGATTTTAAAATTTTCAAAATAGAACTTATCAATTTATTAAATTCTACGCTTAGGCCGTAAACAAGTACAAAGAAAGATAAGAGAGAAAGAGCAAAGAGAGAGAAAGAAGAAGAGAAAAAAGAGAATGAGAAGAGAAGAGAGAGAGAGATAGAAGGAAGAAGAGAAAGGAAAGAGATGATAGATAGATAAAGACTAAGAGAAGAGAACGAAACAGACAGACAGGACAACAACAACAGACAGACAACAAGAACACACATGCAGACAGGACAGCGACACGACCAACAAACAAGACAGAACAAACAAACAGAACAAACAAAAGACATACAAAACAGCTTAAAAAACTATAAAAATAATACACCAATATATATAACCAATACTTAACAATGTCTTGAACTATATTATGGTTTTATTATGCGAGCATGAATATAATATAAACAAATTTGTAAAATTATATCGTAAAACAATCACGTACAATAACGAAGAAAGGCTTTGATGCTTAGCCTTTACTGCTTTATTCAATATTAAACACACAAAATTTTAATAAACCCTATCTACCACTAAAGTATTCCATATAAACAAACTTATTCATATTCAAACACAAGTATTAAAATAACACAAAATGAAATCCATACATATCAAAACAAAAGATCAATACCACCTACATACACCACCGTCTCTCGACCAAAGTGACTTCCCGCATCTCTCCTCATGTACATACACAACACCACTTGCCCACTTATTCCAATAATGCAAACAATAAAAATACTCATCATCATTTATCTCCATCGCTCAACTCACTGCGCCGTAGCCGAGTAACCCTCATCAACCCCCTTCTATATAAGTCCACCATACTATCTAACATTATAACCCACGAGACAGGCAAATAACACTGCTACATCCCTCATCGCATCACTCTGACCAAGACCCATCTTAACCTCGAAATAGCGAACCCGCGCACTCTCACACTCCCACCACATAATGAACAACAAAACTATACTCTACAACTACATCACTATAGGAACATACACTAACCCATTCCACCAACATAAAACCAACACACAAATAAGATTAACTAACATGTACCAACTTCTCAATCACAATTAGACACCTCTCTACACTTCTACGATAAAGATACACCGTACTAATCACACAAGAACGCAATACAAGCCTACTATAGCTCTACTAATCACATCACATACATATAACCCTTAAGAGACCCGCAACACCACCACTACCATGCCTCACCGCAACACCCACAGGATCCACCTAACTCGCTCATACTCCCAACTTCACACATAACAATCCGCTACCTACCTATCCCACGACTCTATCACTCATATCGACGAGAGATACACGCGTCTACAATCACACACACATACATAGCGCTCCTCTCAACAACTACACAACAAGACACCATGACAATACACCTACATCTAATATCACTAACACACAATCATAGAACGAAACCTCAATAATCACATTCACGACCCTGTCCCGCCGGATCGCACCACACCCTAGCACGTCAGATGGACAACTAACACGAAAAGACGTAGCACACGTTCACACTAGATCAGTGATACACACAGGCAACACTTCTACTCCAACAAAAGTCCGAGCTGATACCACCCCATAACAAAGACTACACTAATTTTTATTTACAAAAAAAAAAAATTACCCAATTTTTATTTTTAATAAACATTTTGAATATTATTTACTACTTTTATTTTTTTAATTTTAAGTTATTTAATTATTGATTTATTATCGCTTTTTTACTTTTCTAATATTTATTATCAACGCTCAGCACGGTAAATCATGTATTGACCTTTAACAACTGTCATTTGAATAAAATACGTACATAAACAACAGCTATATTTTCACACTAACAGATAGCCCACACACATGTCCTGAGTTATTCAGTAGATGCAACAATACTATTTAGAAGATTACACATAAATTTTCAATTCCCTTATAACTATATATATTACTATTTTAGATATTAACTATTAATAATATATAATATAATATAAATATAATAACATAATTTCGCAATATACGTAAAATAATAATAATAATATATAAATATATGATATATATACATTGATAAAATATACATATAAATAATAATATATAATATATATATTATATATAAATAATAATATATAAATAAATTATATATATATAATAATAATATAATATAATATAAATAATATAATATAACTAAATATATATAAATAAATAATATTCATATATATATATCTCTAGTTTTATTCTAGTACATAATGAGTACCTTATTATCTTGAAGTCCTTGACGTAGATCAACATCCAAAAAAACAAGAGAGAATTTATCAACATTACAAAATTAAAACAACGTTCTAAATAGACACTCTCTAAGCACGGAGCACCATTATAAATCTCCTATCAAATATAATATATATAATAATATATAATAATAAATATATATATAAATATAATAATATATATATATATAATATATAATATAATAATATAAAATACTAAAATATATACTATAAAAATAATAAAAGAAATAATAAATTATAAAAATGTAAATTATTATAACAATAATATAACAATAATAGATATATTTAATCAAAATATACTATAAATATAATTATAAGTATAATATAAAAATATATTATAATAAAGAACATATATAATATAATAGTAATAAAATAATATCTTATAATAATAATATATTATATAAAATAATATTTAACTATAATATATATATATATATACAAAATTCCTACGCGTTAACCTCCTCAATAACAATAACATAATTATCACCAGATAACAAACATAACAATTATTAACTTAAACTATAATGACTACATCATTAAATGCAACTCCCTCTTAAAGACAATAAAAGTATCATTCTCAAACGAAAAATCCATAAAAAACTCACAAAACCACTTCAACAGCAAACTCAAACAAATCCTTTCGAACTTCCCTTTACTCCACAACTATCTATAAATCCTCCGTAACCTTATAACAATTCCCCAATCTGAATTCCACAAAACCACAACAACAACACCCCTCCAAACCTAATATTCCAATATGATTTCCTCCCACATACAACAATAGCAAATGGTAAGTAAATCCCTAAACCTCTCATTACATTATTCCACTACACAATCACAATACTTAGACTTTAATCTAAACTTGAGCAATTACATAACCCTAGCATACCCACAATTTTACTCAGTTGTTTTTTTTTTTACTTCAAACCTCCCTTTCACCCATTTCGTTACTCAACTGTATCTACATGACATATACTGAACCCCTCACACCCTTCCCCCTCCCAAAGACTTCAACTCTCTCTATCAAATTTCTTCCATTTAATAATTAACTTCGACAAACAAAACTCACTTAAGCATTCCCCACTCTCTCTCTATACAGCAACATATTATGAACTCATCAATTCTACCATTTCCCCTCATCCTTCTATCTAATTCCTGCTTTTTAAGACTCATATATTTCAGCCTTTACATTAACTATAAACCCACCAACATTCTTAACCTTATCCAAAATAACATTATCTCTTATTTACAATAGAACTTTCCAACAACAACACCCTCCCTTCCTTGACACTCTAATGTTCCAAAAACATCTTACAATTTCTTTACAAAACCTACTGTAACCCTACTACACACATTAGTTTTCTTCACCACCACCAAAACACCAAACGTATCCCTCCTCTCCTTATCTCAGACCTTCCAATCTCTCCCGCTGCTTCTCCTACAATCAAATAATCCTGATTTCACACCTTAACTCCTTACTCCACAACACATCGGATAATAACCTACGCGCACTAAAAATAATCTTACCACAAACTCAATCAACAAAACAGAACACAGACTCCTTTTTACATTCCACCACCCCTATTCACAATACTGTTAAAAAATACTACCTAAATCCATACACATTTCCTTCAAATACTTCCCTTTTTCAAAAAACACACTTTCTAAACCACACACACACACAATTACTTTCCACCTTCACAATACTACAAAAGTCCCACAATAATGCAAGCATTACACGAGAAGACTATCATTTCACCCGAAAAATACCAACAAAAGGACATAAAAACATATAACCAAACCTCCACCCCACAACACCCACAACCACATTGAAACTATCACAACACCATATAAACATGATAACATACACCCAAAAAAACCGCCATCATTCCAGACCAACACCAATAATGTAACACCAGAAAAAGAAACAAACAAATTAAGCCTATAAACAACAAGAAATGCGCACCATGGGTAAAAATCCTAAAACAAAAACGCGGACAAGTAGTAATTAACGAAATACACTATAGCACACATCGAAAGAACCACATCCGACCAAAACGCAGAAGAAAACATTTATAAGAAAAAAAATGTCTGACTGTAAAGCCAAATGCTAAGCTCAACATAATAAATATCCATAGCAGTCAAGCGAAGGCAATATGATATTAACAGAAAATAAAAGACGAAAAATATAAAAGAAACCAATCAACGATAAGCAGAAGAAAAAAACACTAATTAAGAAATAAGGAAGAAAATGGAGTAAGACAACAAAGAACACAAAAAAAAGGAAAAAGAAAACAAATAAAAAGAAAATAAAAATAGAAAAAAACACATAGAAAAAAATAAAGAATATACGAAAATTTAAGAAACTAAAATAAAAGACCAAACAACACAAAAAATAAACAATAAACTAAAAATGGTAGGAAAAAAAAAAAAAAAGATAAAGCACCAAAGTGTCCAAACACAAACTGTCAATAGAACTCATAAATCGAAACAAAAGGACGAAAGCACCAAAAGGGTATAGCTTGACTCCAATGAAATTATACTGTGTCTCTGCCAAACATCCCTCCACGATCGGTGAACAAAATCCCCTTCCACGCCCAACCTCAAACGCGCGCGTCAACTCCACCACCAATAAAAGTGAACAAAGCCTGAAGTCAACTTAACCTGGCTGTACGACCACTACAAATAATAATTAAGTCAAGTGTAACAATGGCAAGACCCCGAAAAACCAATAAAGATAAAAATAAATAAGAAAAAATAATAAAATAAAATAGATAATAAAAAGACAAAGAAAAAACAAACGAAAAGAAAAATAAAATAAAGATAAAGATAAAATAGAAAACAAAGAAAAAAAAAGTACAAATAGAAAAAAACATTGAAAAACCATAGACTAACTGGAAACAAAATGTAAAAGAATTCCACACCGCAATATACAACGGACATCAAAACGAACCCGATTACACACCCCCCCCATCACGCCCAAAAGAAAAAAAAATGGAAAAAGAAACACGCCTAAACAACACAAAAACACTAAAACTACAACAAAACTAACATCGAATACAAACTACAAAAACCAAACAAAAATACAAAAGCCTTGAACTAAAAAAACCACAAAACGGACAACGGAAAACAAGTCACCAACAAAAAGAATATTCAATCATAGCCAATCCCACCAACAGCAAAACACTGCAAGTCCGACAAGGAAAGGAATACACAAGGCAGTATAGGCCGAAGACCAACCAAGATCAAAAAAACCACGAACAAAAAAATAAAATAAAAACAAGAAATAGCCTCAACGCCCCAAGACGTAACCGCAAAACCTAACAATACCAGGCACACACAAACGAGTTGAATGCCCGCTCACCCCGGCATCCATAAATACCTTGAAATCCTCCACAATGACTACCCCAGCGGAACAGGGATGAAAAAAAAAACCAAGCCGAAAACAAAACCTCCAAAAGGTCAATCCTAAAAAAGCCACACAAAGCCCCTGACGGGATGAAAAAAAAAAATAAAAAAGTGGAAGATATTAACCAAAAAAAATCAAAAACAAAACACAAACCCCAAACTCTAAAAATAATTAAAGGAAACATTGAAAAACTGCACAGACATAAGATTACAGGTGGAGCCACTAGAATGCAAAGCAAGAGCAGCGCTCCAAAACTAACCATACCACCCATCACAAAGCAACGACTCTTAAATCTGCAGAACTGAAGCACGCAAAGACACAATCAACAAAAATGTTAAATCCTGTAGACGATCAAAACTTCAACGCCCTCACCCTTCAACACTTACAATACACGCGAAAGACCAACATGAACAAACAAAAAGCCTTCAAAATGAACAATAACTCATCACACAAGACAACTACCACAAAAAAAGATAAACTAACTACATATCAAAAGAAACAACACGAAAAAACACATACAAAACAAACCACGTAAAAAATAAATACGACAAAAAAAATCGAAAACCACAAAGCAACACCTAACTCCTACGCCTGACACGAAACAGAAACAAACAAATCTACTCGCCATAACGAACCCGAAACACTCCAGCCCACGGACCACAATGGGCACCGCGAAGTACAAGACACCCTAGCAATCCAACAAAAACCAAAAAAAAGGAATAGAAATAAAATAAACAAAAGAAAAAAAAAAAAAAAAAAAACCTCAATTTAAAAAACAATAAAAAAAAAATAAGTAAATTAAAAAAAAATAAAAACGAAAAGAGAAAGAAAACAATATATAAAAAGAAAAAAAAAAAAAACAAAAAAAAAAGAAAAACAAAATAAAACAAAATAATGAAAAAAGAAAAAAATAAAAAAAAACGAAAAAATAAAAAAAAAAATTAAAAAAAAAAAATCCAAAAAATAAGAAAGAAACAATTATATATACATAAATATCTCCTTCAGAAAACTAATACTCAAAGTAACTATAGCAAGTTCCAAAACCATACTTTAAGGAAAAAAAAACGAAAAAAAAAAACAAGAAATATAAATTTTTCAAAACGAGTATGAATAAAGGAAGATACCTAGGATATTAACCAGAAACATAATAAAAACCCTTAAAACAAAAAAACAACGTAAAAAACAATCCAATAAGAAAAATAATATGGTACTGCAAAAAACAAAAAGACCAAACAAAAAAACAAGAGCAAGATTTCAAACTACATTTTTTAAGGAAAAATTTGACTGACAATAAGAACTTTTGAGAGTGTCAAGAGTCTCCAAAAAGGATAACTAAATAACAAAGAAAAAGAATACAAAAACAAAAATAAAATAAAAAAAAATTAAACAAAAAACTATCTACCAAATGAAAGAGAAAAATAGACAAATAAAATATTTTTAAGTTCAAAAAATGAATCAATAAAAAAATGATTAAAAAAAAACAAAAAACGAAAAAGATGTTTCATGTAAATTTGGTTGTAGAAGGCTAAAGATATTCTTGGAAAATAAATGAGTAATTATTGAGAAAGACTCACTTCCTAAGAACTGAAAAGGAAATAGTAGATAAAGCAATCACCCTACCAGTAAAGTAAAATAAAAAAAAACAAATACAAAAACCAATAAATTACCAAGATACCAAATAACAGTACAAAAACTTAAAAACATAACGATAACCACCCAGCCGCAAAAACGAATAACATAAACGAAACACGCCATAACAAACCATAAACGAACTACGTGAACAGCCCACCTCACTACCAAGCCAAAACAAAAGCAGCACAACAAGAACCAACAAACATCCAATAAACACAAACACTACAACCAAATAAAAAAAAGAGCAAATACCAATATAACAAAAACAAAAAACCACCCAAAAAAAAGTATAAAAACTAGAAAATCTTGGAACAGCAGAAAAGGAAAAAAAAATTACAAAAGTAAACAAAAACAAAACAAACCAAAACACAAAACAAAAGAAAAACTAACACAAAAGGCAAAGGAAAGAACAAAACCAAAATACACCAGAAATACGAATTCAAAAGCAAGAACAAATTCAGAAAAACCGCATATGACACTTACAACCTGAACAAAAACACACGACAAATAAATCAGAAAACTGCAGGTAAAAAAAAACACAAACGAACAAATGAAAAAAAGGAAAAAACAAACAAAAATACAAAATAAAAACGTAAATGAAGAACAAGAAAGTAAGAGGCAAAAATAAAAACATATAAACAAAAAAAGACATACAATACACACAGTAATATAACGAACGACTAGGCAAAATAATCCACATAACACAAAAACCGACATAAAACACAACATGTAACCAAATTAAAAATCATAGAATAGTGCCAAAGTGAACCTAAAAGACTAATCAATAATCAAAACAAAACAATCACAAAAAAAAAATTAACATACAAAAATTAACAGAAATCGTCATAATATTCAATGAACTGTAAATAATAGATTGTTTTGTTGAAACAGAAGTATAAAACAGTAATGTCTGTTGTATAGTTTCTAAAGAAGAAATATGACATAACAATGAAATATATGTATTTTCAATGGTGTTTGACAGGAATAAATAAAAAAAAAAAATAACAAACAAAAAAGAAAACAAAAAACAAAAAAATAAAAGAAAAAAAGAAGCAGAACAAATAATCAGTAAAAGAAATGTTCGTTAGAGACGTCAAAAAAACATAATTGAATAACTAAAAAAAAAATAAAAAAAAGAAACAACACTAAAAAGAAAAAAAATAAAACAAAAATAACTACAATAACCAAAACAATACCGCACGTACTGAACCAAGAAAATCAACAAATAAAACAGGAAAAAGAGAAAAAAAACCGAGAAATTAACAATAGAAATAAGAGTAAAGAATTCAAAGATTCTTTAAGAAATATTAAACCAATCTTTCCTTTTCCTCTTGAAAACATATATACAAAATATAAAGAGAAAAAGAAATAAGTAAATAAAAAAAAAACAAAAAAAAAAAAAAAAAAAAAAAAAAAGACGAACAAAAAAAAACAAAGACAAAAATTAACATACAAAACTCAAAAAAAAATAAAAAAATATTCCAAAAACAAAAAAAAATAAAAAAATAAAGAAAAAAAAAATCAAAATAACAAAATAAAAAAAACAAAAACAACGCACAAAAACAAATATAAACAAAAAAAACAAAATACGAAAAACAAAAACAAGCAAAAAACAGAAAAAATAAAAGAAAAAAAAAAAAAATGGAAAAAAAAATTAACAGAAAATAAACCTGACAACGGTCAACCCCTCCCAGTCCTTATACCCCCCCCCAAATCATCCCTGATCAATTCAATCGCAACCCCACACATGGAAAACCAAACAACAACCGACTAAACAAAAAAACGACATCCTCGTCAACAATCAAAACCCACCCCAATGACTAACACAACCAACCCACACAAAACAGGTAACCAACACCTACCAAACCAAACTCACCCAAACACCAACACCCGACGGACAAAACAAAAAAGTTAACCAATCCAACGCACAACCACAACCCCCACCGAATACCCAAAGAAACCAAACTACCCACAATCCTAAGACGCCCCCCCCACATCATTAACCCGCTACGCGATACCAGAAAAGGTAACAAGCATAGCAACGCACCAAGCCATACCCCCCTCACGACCGCACAAACCCCACACAACACCCGGCAAAAGAACCAATAAACGCAGCCCATTCACCAACTGCATCACCACGCACCCAACCGAACAGCAAAACAACAAAAAAATAAAAATAAAAAAAAGTAAAAAATAAAAAAAATAACGACAATGAGACCAAATACAATTCCCTAAAGAAAAGAAAAAAAAGATACCCCCACCCGTCCAAAACCTCACACCAAAAAATGAACCCCAGAACGAAAACCAAGAACGCAATACCCACACCCCCAACACCATCCTCAGATGAAGACACCGAACGCCCAAAAACACGGAACAATGAACAAACCCACCCATACATACACTTCAAGAATGTAACAACAATAACAACAACACCTCATGCAAACCCAATGCACGTCAAACCAACATCTACCAAAAAGCACCAACCACCTTCACCACTTCAATACATCCCCACCCCAACCAAAAAAGTATACACAACTGCCACCCACACCCAACAGACTCAACAACAAACACCCATCCAATTCAGGAACTAACACACAACGTTCAAACCTCTACAAACAAATCTCCAACAACTGCTACAAGACAGCACCCGCCACCCACCCAAATGAGAACAATCCCTACCAACCTACCTCTATCTACACCGCAACAAACAAATAAAGAAACCCCAACAAAACACCCCGCCACTTGCCACAAATAGTTAAGACAAACCTCAACGTCCATAGAAACACCAGCATTCAACCAAAAGAAAAAAAGAAAAGAAAATAACAAAAAAAAAAAAAAAAAAAAACAAAACAATAAAAAAAAGATAAAAAAAACAAAAAGAAGAAAAAAAGGAAAAAAAAAAAAAAAAAAAAAAAAAAAAAAAAAAAAAAAAAAAAAAAAAAAAAAAAAAAAAAGAAAAAATAAAAAAAAGAAATAAAAAAAACAAATACAAAATGAAACAAAAAATAAAAAATAAAAATAAATAAAAATAAAAATAAAAAAAATAATATAAAAAAGATAAAAAAAATAAAATAGAAAAAAAAAAATAAACAAAAAAAAGAAAAAAAAAGAAAAAAAAAAAAGAAAAAAAAAAAGTAAAAAAAGAAAAAACAAAAATAAAAAAAATAAATAATGTACATAAAAATGGTGGAAAAATAAAAACAACAATAAAAAAAAAATAAAAAAATAAAAATAAAAAGAAAAAAAGAATAGAAAAAAAAAAAATAATAAATAAAGAAAATAAAAAAAAAAAAAAAGAAAAAAAAATAAAAGAAAAAAAAAAAAAAAAAAAATAAAAATAAAAAAAAAAAAAAAAAAAAAAAAAAAAAAAATAAAGTAAGAAAAATTAAAATATGTAAGAAATAAAAAAAGAAATACAAAATATAATAAAATAGAGGAAAAAAAAATATTATAAAATTTTGAATTAAAAATAGATACTAAAAAAAATAAAAATAGAAAAAAAAAACAATAAAAAACAAAAAAAAAAATTAATAGTAAAAAAATAACAAAAAAAAAAAAAGAAAAAAAAAAAAATAAAAAGATAAAGACAAGGAAAAGAAAAAAAAAAGAAAAAAAAAAGAATAGAAAAAAAAAAAAATAAAAAAGAAAAAAAAAAAAAAAAAAAAAAAAAAAAAAACTCGCGAACAACACAAAAAAAGAACACCAAAAAGGTAAAAAACCGAAAAAAAGCAATGTAAAAATAAATCACTACCCAATTCACAATAAAAAATAAAAATAATAAACAAGAAACAAAAAAAAAATAACCAAACAAAACCAATAAGACCCCATGCCTCAACGTAAAAAAAACAAAACAAAAAAAAAAAAAAACAAAAACAGATAAAAAAACAGAAAAAAAAAAAAAAAAAATAAAATGAAAAAAAACACTCCAACAGGAATCCCCTACAAATACCAAAAAAAAACACAGCATAACAAAGAAACACTCAAAAACCAAAAAGCAAAAAAAAGAACCAACAAAAAAAAAAAAAACGGCACCGCAAAAAAATAGAATAAAAGAAAAATAAATGAAAAAACGTCTACTTCCTACTAACGACCTACCCCACCACCCTATAACCCAAAAAATGAAAAAAAAAAAAAAAAAAGTCCCTTACTACTGACGTTACGAAACATAACCATCTCACGCTATGCTATGCTCTGCCCAATATAAATCCCTAATAGCTAAAAAACATCGTGCAATCAGTATCTAAGAGCTATCAACCACTATCACCCTAACTCTCACTAATGAAAAAAAAATATACAATAAAAAATAAAACTTTGAGCCGGGATAAAACAACCGACAACATATTCAAACAAATCCGACCTAACTGAAAATAACGTATAACAACGAGAGAGAGCGAGTAAGTTGAGTCCCTTCAATCTTTCAAAGCTGCCAGAGACAGGGAGCATTATCCATCCACAATAATCCCTACTACGTATTCTACCATAATGGATAGCTCTATAATATATTTAACAGAATAATCTAGTAACTATGGCGAACCCTACCCCTTATAAAAGTTTTAAAACACAATCTTTAATCAATGTAAAAAAAAAAGGGTTTTTTAAAAAAGGGTAAAAAAAATTAAATATGTAACGGTATAAATTTTTATTTTATTGATAGATGGGAGGCCCGAAATTAAAGGGAAAAGAGACCAGTAATCCTTACTGGAATAAGATTTGGTGAACCCAAATTGAGTGAAGTATGGACAGTGTGTCTTGGCAGAGAGATAGATGTTTTCCAATTTTTGTATAATATGGTATGAGCTAGACTTAGTTTCATATGCTGAATAGCTTTAGTTGAGAGTTAATAATGCTCAAGGATAGGGCTGAGTTGAGAAAATTGAGGCTATACTTTGAACGGGAAGAATCAATCAAGGGTGCTTTTTGTGTCTTATTTTGAGGAATGGATTAGTAGTGTTTAGAGGCAGTACAGGTAGGTAACTGATATGCACAGTAACTATTGACCTTGAGTATTCAACGGAATTATAATGAGAGTGAGAGTTCTTTTAGGATGGGTTGTAAGTTGGCGTGAAAAATTAACTTACGTGAGGCGTGGGAGGTATAGCTGTGAATTAGTGGACGTAGAGATTGATTTGATTTGTCTGAAATTTTACAATATAGAGCAATGGCGTAAAGAAAAAATATCAGAGCAAATTCTCTACACTGCTTTACAAAGAATAACTGCTCCTCATGGCCCCCATATGTACATAGCTCTAACACACAACCTCTCCTGTTTCAAAACAGAGTAGAAGCGAGGCATCTTGAACAAGAGGATAAGCCACCTGTGAGCGCTCCTTACATCGCGCACATTTCTGACACCTCTCACGAGACCGCGTACTCATTAAACAATGAGAGAAGTGTGTACACATATAAAAATTCACTCACCCAAGATAATTGAGCAACGGCAAATATGCTCTTCACAGTTCCCACTCACAACCGATATTTCCCCACCCTGAGAGCCCCGCTCGACCAAACCACGTTGCGACATGGTTGTAAATATTCATAAAAGTCATAGCAAAAACGATACTAGGGGTACAAAGGAAAAATGAAAACAGCTCAACGAACACACTGTCACATTCCCGTCCGAACTTCCCTTAAAATTTTTATACCTTATGCTAGGTGGATAAAAGCGCTCCTGATTACCAAGGACTCCACCTACCATCAGTCACTAACCGCGAGAGCTCAATGGAGAGTTTGTCAGCGCGAAGATCCTCCCCGCAACAGCCAAGGCGCCCGAACAACCCTCTAATAAATGGTTCTCAAGTGACACCACCGCGAAAATCTTTCCACTCGTTCGGGAGATTCTCTCCCAGAAACGACAGCCAATAAAAACTCAAAATGAGTGCTCTATATTCGTCTCTCTGCGAATAGGACAATAAATTAGCATGACCCATATATAGAATAAGAGTGATATTACAATACATATGTCATCAGGAAAGTAAAATAATAAGAAACAATATCTCTCACGAGACAGTTCTTGAAAGTTGATAACAGCAACATCGGCAACTTTGATTTCAATCAGTAGCCTCTAGCAGCTCTTTATCACAGAGACGTATCGGACCCACACTCTCCTACACATCAAATGTAGAATTGGAGGGCCTCCCTTCACAACATGATACATGGCTTTTCAGAGACACACCCATCCTCACGCTACGCACGCCACGCGTACTAATATCTGTGACAACTCTGCACCAGAGTACGACAGTCTTTTCACTCAAGTCCCTCCAAAAAGGATAAGGCGCTGATACGGCATTGTCCTAATGTAATTATTACATCAAAAAAGAGAAAAAAAACTGATACATAGTCTGCTAAAGCGATCACTGAGAATGAAGAGGAGGACTTGCCCCGCTATAAATGAACCCAGAGCTACAACGGAATTCGAAGAGACGGAACTCTATTAACAGAGGCGGCACTCTATTGCGGACTTGCAACGCGCACCTCTCGCGGCATCCCTAGAAGCCGAGATGTTCGAGAGGATTTGCTCGGATAGACGAAATCGATTGAGAGAGAACAATTATTCTTCGCACCGACACGACCATCAAGGCTCGAGCACTAGACAGACAGAAAAGGCAACAATCCCATTCCAACCTTCCAGATGTTACAAGAGGTTCTAGATGAAAAACAGAGTCACAGTCATAACCAGCGGACCGCTTTACGGTAGGGTTAAGGCTGGTCCTTTTGCGTCACCTGAAAAAACATTGCCGGAATCACACTTGCTCTCCGATAAACTTGGTAGCTCACCTTGGTTTAAAAACCACGATATATTTCGTCTCAAGGGCATTTTCCCATAAAAAAATATACATTTCAACTACCAAACTTAAGTTTCATACCATCATGCAAACACACCCATAAACATAATACATCGCAAAATGACGATAAGTTACACCACGTAATAACTAGGTATGGGCTGCGCAGGCGTAAATTTCCATAAGGAAAAGAGGATAAATCAATCTTGCTCAACACAGCAGGTCACAAACCACCGAGACCCACCACATCCCCGAATAACGTCGGGTGATTAGTGATGAACCCTCGAGAGCAGATCTTTCCCAGAAAACTCTTAAACGTCAGGTTGAACACACAACCACAGTATATACCACCACAGAAACCCAGCAACCCTATAAGTCTAACATACACCGCAAGTATGAGATTATCACACCACAACTGCAGCCCACCAATACATCTCTATATCCTATACTTTCCACAGTTCCCTACACCACTTGGCAGGCAACACGTGTCCCAGATAGAATGAGCGAATACCACTGTATGACCGGTTTTTAAACTTACCCTCTTATTTCCCAACCGGGAGAAGTGTAGGCCCTGCCAAGTGCACTAGAAAAAACCCGCATGCACAGGAAGATTAAGGCACGTCACTGCGCCCCAACCCCAAACCCCATAAGGGCTGTGATGACACACACGCGAACACCGAAAAGCGCCCAACATAATATACCAATTTAAATTAAAGCCGGAATCTTACTGCGCGTGGGAATTCAACACACTCACAGTTTTTCGCTCTAGGACACTGAAGGGGCAGCCATTAATTGATAACCGCCGACCAATACCAGCCCTCCCACCCTATCCCAGAGAGGCCCACCGCGCGAGCCAGAGCGTGCAGATAACTATGGGCCATCGCGGGCTGGAGAAATTATACTCCTATACGTATAATTCATTATATATATAATAAGCCCCCTCCTATGATATATTATCCTCACACTCATATATAGTATATATACTAAGGTATACTCTAGGTATATACTATATTACTCATACTATACCCTATATATATATATATATGATAGTCATAATCCCCATATATATAGGTAAAGCGTTACTTAACGGCCCACACGGAAAGGAAGCTCGGTATCAAAAAAATTTTCTCACCCAGTGTCTGTCCAAAGAACGCCTCTCCCATGATTCATATACATTAGACGTCCTTTAGGGTCGAAATGAAAAAAAAAAAAAAATCTTCAAAAACTTACCATACCTACAGCGAAAAGGAATACATTTTTGGCCCCAATCCTGGTCAAATTTTAGTAAGGAAAATGTAAAAAAAAAAAAAAAAATTATTGTTAATAATTATAGTACATATGAGGAGAAAAGCCTATTTAAGAGCTTTTATACGTTACTCGTTAAAATAAATATTTATATGTTTTGTTTTGTTTTATATATATAATATCCCAATGGTATACCGCACCCGTGGCCAAGGAGTTCTCTCTCTGGGGGGCCCTTTTTTTTCCCGGGATACTACGGGTAGGACTATTTCCCCCCCCCCCCCTTTTTCCCCCCCGGGGGCGGAAAGTGGCGGATTTTTTTTTATCTCCGGAACCCCGCTCTTGTATTTGCCGTGTCGCCGGGGGGTTCCTCCGCCCCTCCCTACGGGGTATGGAAAACGTCCCCCCCCTTGTTCCCCGTGCGCGTTCTGAAAAAATTTTTCCTTTCTCACCACTTTACCATTTTTGACCATCAATAGATAATCCACCCATAGTGCGAACACAACAGGTAAAATAAAAAAATGAATATAAAAAAAATAATACCTGAAAAAAAGTACAATTCAAGTGTCTCACGAAAACCCAATATTTTTTTTTTTTAAACGTACTTCAAACCTAGGAGTACTTGGAAATCATAAAAATGAAATGAGGCTTCTGTCAACCTTTGCTCGAATAACACTCTGTCTATTAGCTCCTTGATAGTCGAAAGGATGAGAAGATGCGCACCCGACTCCCATTCTTACGAGGTTGAGTGCGTTGACACCGATAAACAGCACCTACTTAGTGTCCCCAGTTAGTTCGCCGCTTAATTAGGTGGACATATGTCCCTCGTGACATCGCTAAAAATATATTATTTATATGCTAATTAAAATTATAATAAGTGTTAGATTTTCATTATATTAATTAAAAATTTTCTATTATATAATTTAATAAAATATCTATATATATATATCATTTGTTAATATAGTGTTCATTTGATATCACCCTTAAGTATTGTGAGCATTCACCTTTGTGATAAATAAATAGATTTAACAAAAATTTAGGAAAGAACGGGATGAGAGATAATATCTTAAGTTATATTGTTGTTTAATGTCGTTATACATTCAAGTATAGTGTAGATTGATTATTAACTTTCATCACCACATTTAGCAAAATTTGTAAGATAATTAATAGTGTTATATAATTAATATTATATATTATATAAATAATAGAGTAGAATAGACGTTAGTTTATAAGTTACACATCTTGCATAAAGACAAAAGGAAAAAGAAATTTAATTAATTAAATAAGAGGGTTCTATCATAGTTTTATTTTCTTTTTTTCATTGTATAATAATTTATTATATATATATATATTCGCTCTCTACAGTCACCTGTTAAAAGGGCATATTAATTTGCATGTCAGCTACGCAAGAAGTACACAAGAACTATGTATCCTGTATTTCACATCAGTATGTAGTTTGCTGTGGGGTGTGAAACAAAGTACTCACGTGATATCCGTGTTGTGGATATAACATAATGAATCAGTTGCAGAAACTAATACGGTGAACAGGAACTCCTGTGAGGTTGGTTTTGACAGTCAAAGTACGCGAGTACCGACTAGCTTTAAATCGATGCTACTGGGCGAATTACGAAATGGTGATTATACGTGAGAAACAAAATAAATTAAAACTAATGTAATATTCAACGTATTATTTTTACAACTAAATACCATAGAAACCTCGTACTTCAAATCTATTATAATTATAAAGCTTAATTTAGCTATAAAAGTTTAGTAAACTTCGCGACAAGCTGTTCGCTATTAGATAAAGGTATAGAGTGTCTTGACATCCAAGTTCTCAGAACTTCTTTAAATAGTTATTTTATTTTTAATATATACTGTAAAATTAATATGAAATATCTTTATACGATCCCAAACTACTTCCAAGCGAAGTTCGTGCGTCCCAAGTATCAAAACTTTGTCTACCATCCCAATTTCAAAAATTTAAATTTCGTTGTTAGAAGACTCAAAATTACAGTGTATTTTGAGGTTTAAAAACCCCAGAACGGATCTATTCTATAATCTTAAATAAAAGACACTCCTATTAAGAGATAAATTACTATAAGCTTCATTAATACTGAATAGCTATTTTTTTTTTCTACTTATAATATTTAATTACAGAAAATAAAAGTAATTTAATATAGAATTTTAATATATATTATCTAAATAAAATTTGCATCATGATATGTTTAAAACAGACTATTTATATTATTTTGTAGACTTTATTCATTTCAGTCATGTCCACAAAAAGGCATACACTAACAAACCATCCTCCCACACGTATGTATAGACCTACAAAGAATTCCACTCATTTTACATACTAACGGTAACACTTTTCTTAGGCAATACTAAATATCAACTATGCGAACCTCTATGGAGTGTGGAACTTACTTGTAGAGGTTGGGAGAGACCTCGATGAGTAAAAGATTCCCTTTTTCCAATTTCTACCAAACTATATATATTCTTCTGATTATCTTTTTAGAACTGCTTTAATTTCTCTTATAGTGTGGATAAATAAATTAAAACGCGACCTCTCCTCTCATACTGCTTACTCATCACTCTCGATCATGCATCTCTTCACTCTCTTCTTCGTGCGTCTCCTTCTCTTCACTTACTCATACTCTCTCTCTCTCTTTTACTCTTCCATACTCTCTACACTCTGACTCACATAATAATTCTATATATATGTATTTTACCCATCCAAAAATAAAATAATATATAAAAATAAAAATAAAAAATAAAATAAATATAATAATAAATAAAATAAAAAATAAAAAGAATATAATATAGAAATAAAAATCACCGTGACTTTGAAAAAAATAAATAATAAAAATAAAAATAAATAATAGTAATCTTAATCCATCATTACGTATAAATGAGCTCTATGATTACACAGAAAGGTCTATCGACCTATAGCTTATATATATAATTTATTTATACTATATATGGACAAAGTTACTTAGACGGCCACACGGAACGAGAGATCGTTTTAAAATTTTTTTTATCTATTAGTATAGCGATAGGACATAACTTAAGAGTGCAAAACAGAATGAAAATACTATATAATATTATACTACGATAACTAATCACTAACCATATAATCGGATTGTGAAGATTAGATAAGAAAACCACATATAATAAGATATGATAAAATACCTACCTCAATAACTCGCTCCACAATCCTTGAGATCGCTTCCAAAGACATTTTTTTACTTTAAAATATAGTGTGTATTGGAAAACTCACAAAGTTAAACATATAAAAAAATATATTTAATATATTATATATATAAGACACTCACATAATACTAACATAAAATAATCGTAATATATATATATAGATATGAGTAGCTTCTTGTAAACGTACCCTATAGCACTGCTAAATACCTAACAACTGCGTCAAATTGTTTAAAGAAACGCAAAATAAAATCTCGCTACTTAAACAAAACATTACAATTGTCTGCCGGATTATGAAAAAAGAGGTAAATCCAAACAATCATAATATTCTAAAACTTTTAATTATTATTTTTTTATTATTATATTAATGTGTATACCCAAAAAGAATCTGTGAAAACATAATGTGAGATTTTTATTTAAAATGTCTAAATGATCTCTATATTGTAGCAATCACGAGGTGTATATTAACAAATATAATGTTCGCTGTCCTAAACTCCGGAAGGCGTAACAGAAGTAAATATATAATATGATATATAAAGTAAAAGATTCCAATATTTCTTTGTAAGTAGTAAGCCTAATATAAATTATAATAATATATTAATGCTAAAAAAATAAGATAAAATAGTATTATCTGATTAAAATTTCAACTGTAATTACCAACATATGAATAAAGAGTAAAAAAAATTTGACTAAACTGTAGACTTGAGCTAATAAAATAAAGACCTGTAAGTACCTAAATATACTGTATCTAAATTACTTGGATAATAAAATATTGAGGTGAATACACGATCGCGTAGAAGTAATTTATAGGTGAGTGAGATGGTAGTGTAGTCTAAAAGCAAGGGAATCTCTCCAAATTTATATGTATGGGGTGGCTAAAGAATCGTGTTTATGTAGTTAGATTTTAATAATTAATTATATAATTTAACACGAAATAATAAAATAAAATAGTGATTCTAGTATTAAGAGTTTAGAGAGCAAATTTTAATCTACTTATTTACTATATTATAATCTAATAATATATTTAAATAAATTAATTAAAAAGGAAAAAATAAAAGCAATAAAAATAATTTCATTAAATTTCGACTGCAGGAAAGAGAAAAAATTTATAAAGATAATGGAAGAATCAAGATAAGGCTTGTTCAAACTTCTATGATATAATTATATATAAAGGAATCTTTTACCGGTAAATTTTTTACTTCATTTACTCAAAGTACAAATTTAAAATAGAATAATACGTCATCCATCACCTACAATATATACCATGTTGTTTATACAATAAGAAGCGCTTATACTGAGTATAGTGGATAGAGACCGCATTACCACGCAAATGCATATCGTACTCTCATCTGGAAGTTATGATAACCCTTTGAGGCATCACTCCTCCCTACAATAAGAAGTATAATAGCTGAAATATAAAAAGCTTAGCGACAGCTAGATGACTTCAATATTCACTTTGTTATTATATATCAAGATAGATTAGAGAAAATAAAATAAGAATATAGATAAAGACATAATAGAAAACGGATGAGATATATAATAGATATTAAATAGATATTAGTGACCTGCTTATTTGCATACGATCATTTTCGCTTTACAATTAAATAGCAATGAGATATATCTTTCTTTTCCAAGTTTTATCGTAATACACTAATATTATAACCTTGGAAAGAAACACGAGCGAGCCTTGTTTAAAAAATCATTACAAGAGTATTTCATTCCTCTCTTTTTAAATCTTCTTCCGTTTTCATTTGAAATGTAAGTAGAGGTGTGTGAGATAGCAGACAAAATGGTGGACAAATGCATACGAAACAATGCAAACGCTTTGCTCATTAACGAGACCACGAGCACACTCATATCGTTTAGCTTTTAAGTTGGCTGATTTCGATCTCGACTTTCTCTCTCTCAAAAGTATAAGAACAAAAATTCACAGAAAAAAATTACAAAATTGATAATTTACAAAGTGATTGTGGCTGTGAAGTTGGTATTGCAATGGTTCTAACTCAGAGTTCAATTGTGGTTCCTACCCCACAACTAATATGTGTTCACCTTCTTTCACCTTTATTGAGGCTTAAAAATAATGGTACTTATGGAAGTTTAAATAAATAATATTTATTGCTTCACTAGCAAAGTACTCGTTGAAATGTACAGAAAATCTAGTTCTTATGTGTATTTACAGCTTATTTCAGAAACATAATCAGGTTTGACCTATGTATGTATGTGTCCTATACTTTTTATAGTTGTGTCATATAATCTTGCCACTTTATCTATCGAGGTAGTTGCTTATGTAGAGAATTGTACATTTTACTATCATCTGGCGCTTCAGCCCTAACAAAGCTTTGGCTTCCAGTGTCCATATCGGTCTCATTTAAATTATAAAAGTCTGGGTAAACCTTAGAAAACGAGTGGGATTCTATCCCATGTGCTTTTGGATTGACAAGCAATAATGGTACCTCTCACATCCCTTATACTGATAAAATAATTAATCGATAATAAGTGACAGAATACATATATAAACTAATTCAGTTACGTTGAACACCTAAATGAAGGTATAATAAAACCTATGCAGAGCTACTCTGTTTTAAAATGTCTCTTTTCTTAAAACGTGTCAATCACGAGTAACGAGTCAGGCGTGCATGAGTATCTAACGCAATGAAAGGACGACTGTAGTGGAACTTATAATTTTAAACAAAAAAAAAAAATAAAAAAATAATAATAAAAAAATAAATATAAAAAAAAAAAATGATAAATTTTATGTTCCTTAAAGAATAAAAAAATATGAAATAATAAATTCTATCCATGACTTATTTTTTTTGGTAGCGAACTATAGAATATTACCACAGATGCAAAGAGAATAACAAAATAGGACATATGTCTAGTATAATAAGTTCAAGGTATACATTGAGAAAGAAGTAGCTGAATGAAGTTGTATCCCAACAGGGGTTTATCCCTGAGGTGGACCTGTGTAGTCCACCTATTGTTCGGGATGGCACTCCCAATAGTATCATTAAAACTAATGCGAGGTTTTAACCAGTGGATCATTAATTTCACTAAGCTAATAAGGATTTCAATATTATTAGCCATCGGACTTATGTAATACTCAATAAGATGTAGATTATCTCTCCTGTATAGAGCAATATTGAGAACAAAATAGTATACTATTCAAGTAGTCAAAATCGAGTATATCTCAAATTAAGCATACTCTATACTCTCTGGGCATGTGGGTTAGGTATAAGAAGTGCAAAGATGTATATTTACTCAAAGTGTTAATTGTTCTTGCATGTACTCTATAATACACATCAATAAAAGTTGTTAACTATCGATATCCGACAATGGGGTATTGGTCACAGTGACTCTATATACCAAGTATAAAAAGATTTACGTTGTGTAATTATATAACAAAAAGTCTACATTTATCACAACAGAGTTAAGCAACATCATATGTGGTTTGTATATGTCCTTAGGCATTAAGCTAATTAATGAAGAATTTAGTTATTATGGACTCATTATAGTAAACAACATCGGCAATTATGATGTAAGTTGCATCTTTAAACGTAGCCACACCAACTAAACGCTCTGATCACTAAGACTAATATCTATTATACATGAGTATGCTAAAGCCGAGAGAGGAGACTCCAATTTAAGGTAGTTCTGGCTCCTAACGATCGCAGTGCCAGATGAGCGCGGTTTGAGCGCGCGGTCCCCTCTTGATTTAAAGAGCAGACTTTTATTACTAGAGCGCGAGAGTGCATACGTTACACAAGGATTGACTCTTCTGGGTTTGGCGCGCGCAGCGTAAGCAGCTTGAATAGAGGCTGACAGGATGAATAGGAGAATGGTTATTCATGTAGTAATTGCGTATTATATCTTAAGAAGAGAGTGTAACATGATTGCAATTATGCTATATCAATTATATATTATAATTAGTTTAATTATAGTATTTACTGCAGCCTGAACTTACATTATCTCATTGTTTCATATATGTAGTTAGCAGCTGATGGACAGGCCCTAAGTGCTATTACTTAATAAAACCTTTGAAGAAGAAAGCATTGCAAATTCCTGATGAATATAAGGATTATCACAATTACTATTATAATTAATAGGCGTGTTATAAGAAATACTCTCAGGGATGGTGTTATGCGCAAGAGAGGAGAGGTTGTCTCACGTTATGCTGAACTCTGATAATGCCATACATTAAGAGAAAGGATTGAGGTAATGGTATATGAATATGTTATGAGCATGGGCTCACTCATCACTATTGCAAGAAATCTATAGTATCTTTGTTATAATAAATTAAACTAGGTATAGAGTTAAGTGTTATATATGTAAGTATATAAGAAGATTTAATTACAGTACTCGAACTGAGACAAATATATAGTTTTTTAATAATGAAGTTATTCACACATGCGTTAAGTAGCGCTCAAGCGTCTGCGTTTATTTGGATTAGAGCATACAAAATCTTATCTTCCATATAAATTTTTTTTCCTACTTTATCTTAGTTTATGTAGGAATCGTAGGTTGAAAGTATGACTATGTAAAGTATATTGAAACAAAGCTCTAAGGATGTTTTATGGGAGAAATATACTGCAAACAATATAAAGAGAGATAGTTTAATGAATTAACGCCACTAAGTTTAGGTATTCATCAAACAAATTTTCAAATTAAGAAACACCTGCGTTTTCTACATTTGCATCTTGAGTATATCAAGTTTATTCTAGTAACTTCCAGGAAAGACCCAATATGTAATGGCTTGAGGGATATTAAAAAATTTCAGTATAAATAATAATATCCGATTCTTTATATGTATTTTCTCATATGAATTTCATCTCTGAGAAATTTGCAATGATTTTCTAGCGATAATGGATTATCCATTATATAAGGATAGTATTTCTGTTTTGATTAATTATCGAATTTTACTTTCTTACTGTAATATAGTAATTGAATACATCATAGATTAGTAATTATATATGGTACACTGTAAGTGTGGGTTATTTTTATATTTCACTTGAGTCTCAACTTAGCAGAAAAATATGATTATATAAGTGCACTATAGAGATGAAAAAATTTATTTTTAACATGTTAATTATGTCTTTATAAAGTGTACTGTTTCTGTAATTTTAATTTAGATATACCTGTTGTGTGAGTGATATAATCTTCTGTACTAATACTGAGAGAATTGTCAGAAAGATTAGAAAATAATATGTATATTAATTTATTTTCATTTTATTTTACTAATACTTGAAGAATTAATTTTTAATTTTTGGTTTTTTATTTCTAATATTTTGATTGAAAAATAGGTAATAAAATATGTAGTTCCATTCTTCATTAGTCACTTTAGAGTGGAGTTATATCATTGTGGTGCATTTGACCGACCTCACCCTTTCGATAGAGTAGATAGCTAAAACTAAGAATATTAGAGAAACATATTCAGATTACCGGTCTTGAAAACTTGAATCATTTTATAACAACATAAAAGATGTGATAATTAATGCTCCAAAATTAAAAATTACTTTGTAACAGAGATGTTTTACAAGACATGATTCACTTATAGAAGACAGTTATAAAATATTAGGTGCAAATGTGGAATACCTTTCCCGCACCCCTCAGTACGACAAAAACAGTACTTTATACAAAATGCTATCATAGGCGCACAAAGCCCTTTTTTAATTTTATTCTTCTCGCTTTCGCATAAGGCGGGCTCACTTGACAGCGAGCGTATGTGAGTTCAAGAGCACATTACAAATCGTGTATAGTTTAGTCTGTGTCGATTGAGTATTCTATATTATAGTATATATTTTATCAGGAATCCCACCTGCAGTCCACCATCGCGATATCAAGTGATAGTATGTTTTACGACAATATGCCATTCTCCTCTCACTCATATAATATTATGAAAACTTAATATTCGTATTATGAAACGAAGCTGAATCTATTATTTCAAAATAAAATATTACAAAAGACAGAATCTATATCCTGAAGGGACCTGCATTTCTATGTATGTTTCTGTATTGAGATAAATTTAACAGATTTCCTAGATATATTAGTGTATAATCTGTTACGTCATACTACTCGCAATTCTCTCTATCTCCACAGCTCATACTTGTAAACTTCAAGCGCCGTTGATCTATCGATCACAGTAGTAATTTCAATCTTGTAATTAGAAAGAGTGTGTCAAAAGCTAAGGCTCACTCGATTAATATTAGTGGAGCCTAAAAATTTCGGGAGTCAGAAGGCTAGATGGTCGGAACTCTGAACCTCCGGTTCAGTCTTAGACGAGTTATTATGGTGTTCACGTACTCCACCTACTATGATTTTTTTCTCCACCACGAAAAGAGGTAGTCACTTCATATCACACTCTCGTTCTCTGAAAAAAATTAGCTATTAATTACATTTAAAAAACCAAACAAAGACACAATCTGAGCAATCTATGTGCTAGTAGTTATATGAGAGGAGTAAGTGTGAGGTAGAGTTTGCTGATCTTGATAATATTGCTGGGAGGTGTTGGGGCTGAGATATTCGTGACCTATCCAGAGCCCTGGGCGTTGCTACCTTCGTGCACCGAGTCTTGCCGTATAAGACTCAAATACAAATAAGTAATATTTTAATTAATAAAAATATGAAATCCTTTATTGAAAAGTTATTTACCTATAACATATACAATGTGAATTTTTATTAATCAGGAATATTCATAATATAGATATCTAATCGATTATCAGTTAGAGGCGGGCTCTATATAATATAGTGTCTTAGTTTTCTGAGGGCACCAACGTCTACTAAGCTCATTATCCTATTTGGCGTTATCTGCTAGTATAGCGGAGGCTAGGTCACCCCTCGCATGGCAGCCGTGACGTCGCATTAAACAATTTGATGGCCGGATTCCAAACGGATCACACACTAACAAACACAACACTCTTTGCATCAAGAAGATGCACACAGTAAGAATCGACAAATGAGCATAATCGTCTCCATCTAGAGAACCTCTACTCTCTCCTTCTCAACACACAACAACAACAACAAACTTCCTTTCTCTAACTGAATTTCTCACACACTCATCACTTTTTCAAGCGGTGCAGAAAGCTTCGGTCTGTTAAAACATTTATTTGTCACGACTCTTGTATATAATCTCATATACCAACATGAATTTTCCAAGACTGACCATCCACAGAGAAACAATGTTCTCCAATATAACTTTCTAATAAAGAAAAATTAAACCATACTTAAATTTAAATAATCACACATATATATAAGATAGTATATAAAGATTAATTATATATATATATATATTACCATTATTATAACCATGATTGTAATATTGCTCATAGCTTCTTCCCTATCTCACTGATCGGAACTAGCTCTCAGTATACTCTTATATTTATACCTCCCTTTGAAAGGACTAGGACTTATAAGTTCTCTCATAATAAGAAAAAACTCAGTAAATCATAACAGCGCTCCATCCAGTACCCTATTTCCAATATTACTCTTTTCATTATTACTACATCTTATTTCAACAACAAAGTCACCTATGATTTCCGTCAGTTACATCAGTACATATACCCTTTTTAATAAAAACAGAACTATGTTATTAAAAACACAATGCAAGTAGGCCTCTACCTTTGATCATGAAACCACACCCTATGGATCTTGTAGTGAAAAATCATAACCACAGTATTTACCCACCCTTACTCAAGCAGTCATCCATACACTTGTGCAGTGCTTTGCAATTGCATCTATCTGAATTTTCTAACCCTATCATATGGTTAGTAATACATACATAATTATAAATGTCATACATCAAATTTTATCGTTACTAACAAACTCAATAAAGCCGCGAGCAATAGTAGTAAAATGGCCTATATCGAGTAAGCAATAAAATCAATACCCATACCAGGCCATTGACCACACTAGCTACACCTTTAATATTCTTAGTTTAAATCTATTTGAATCTTAAAATGTATAAATTATTAATGCTCATTTTTAAGGGGATGATGTAAACAGATATATCATGATAATTATAATATTTAAATTAAGATATGAATATATTATCTAGCTACAATAAAAATGAATGGCACAAACTTAAATTTACAGTTCAAATTATAATCTAAATATAATATTCAAACACCCCAACCTACATCATCCTGGGTATATCCAACTACTTATTGATCTATATATTTATTATCATCGAGATATATATACCGCATCTATTAATTCAGGTGGGCAATTTATATATTATATTGATATACTTCTTCAATCTACCTTTTTTATCTTACGCCCAATACATCGAGTGAGCCGATTGATAAAGATTCCGGTCAACTAAATCCAGGTCAATTCGAGAGCAGGAAAAGCGAAATATAGCACACGACTATAGCGTGAACCGCAAAACATTCATATCGCATCAAAAGATCGAAAATGGGAGATACTTATAGCTGCACAGCTTCAATGTTACACAGCTTTCGCCTCTGTAAAGCAATATATCAAATTATGTAAGATTAAAAGCTGTCCGAGCCAAGTACCAAGATATAAAAATCAACAACATCTCTAAGTAGCTCAATCACTGTGACAAACCCTGCGGAAATGCATATCATGCAAAACATAATATATGCTATAAAAATCACGTGTACAAAGTTTGTTCATACGTAGTTATATTATCAAGTAGTCCCTCTACTTTTGGCAGCCATAACATTTTGCTGAACTTGCCAACAAACTACTTAATTAAATACACCACCCTCAAACACAAACAAACACATCTTTGCACCTATCTGACTCTTATAACAGCAATTAATATCTATGTTTCGAGAGCCTCATCACAACAATCACACTCACAACCTCATCTCTCTTATCACATTAATCTCACACCACTTCAAATTATAAAAATATGAGAGATGAACTTTGCATTCGATCCTTTGTAGAGTTCGAATCACCAACTCTAATGGTCCACACAAGGTCATAATCATTCTAACACCCTCTATAACCATCTAATATGATTTAATATTTACCGATCTTAACAATTTAAACCAAAAACCGGTTAATATATCTAAACCAATTCAAATCCTAATTTTTTCACCACTATTTAAACACAAAAACCATCCTTCTAAACATAACTTAGTATTTTAGTTCATCAAAACTTGTTATCTTCATTAATTGTACACTCTTATCACTCGAATAACGCCCTCTCTTCAAACTAAGAACACAAAACTGCTTCTTTCCGATAAATCCAATGAGAATTCATTCCTGCTAAACATAGTGTTATTCAAATCTTCTCAACATCTAAAGCACGCCCCTAAAGTAACATTTGATAACTTAAAGATAAAAATTAATATTAACTATAAATATTTTTAACTAAGTAACAAACCAAATAACATCAAACTTTACATTCACGTGAAAATAAGAATACTTTATATAATCATTTAACATAAGTTCCACTTAAACTTACATCACAGTATTAAAGTAACTAACATTGCATGATAAACGTAACCTATGCATACCTATGATTCTTACTTATTTTCAAGCATAATCTCTTTATAAACATAAATTAATAACGTTAAATCTTATACTAAACTAATTACACTATATATAAAATATAATGGTAAATAATTTTTTTATGCATAAAAAATGAGTATTAGCTAATAAATAACCATGTTATTACCATTTCAAAGGCTTCATCAGCCCAGATTAGTTCATACTTTATGCTATTATTCAGCTAGAGCATGACAATAACGTTAGAAACGTGCGTTAAATAAAGTTTCCAAGCGGTCAATTCACAAATATCCCCTGAACTATTATAGAGAAGAACTTTCTTTCAAAAGTCAACGTGATCTACGAATGCAGACACTATATGAATTTTGATTAAACTTTACCACAATATTTTATAAATAAATGTGCTTAACATTTTTAATTCTGAAAATGCCAAATAATTTAACAACGAAACAAACCTATAATAACACTAAACTTATTAATTATTGTAAACAAAATAATAACTCAGGTTTAATTATTAATAAATTATTATATACAAAAGTTCCACACTAAACAACCTAAAGTATATAAGTATATAAACTTAAATCATCATGCAAAACGTAACCTATTCATTACTTTTTTCAAGCATAAATCTTCTTAACATTATATATAATTAACGTTATTAAAATTCATACTAAAGACACTATTTAAATATATAAATAAAAAACTAACATATGTTTATTAACAAATATATTTTTATAGATTTATTAGAGAACGTATTTGCAATGTGGTCTTTCGTTTTTAAATCATGGTTTTAATTTTATTTAAAAAAAAAACATATTTTTAAATTCAATAAAAATAAAAATAAGGCCAAAAATATATAAAATAAATGAAACAATTGTAATAATGGAGAGAAATAAAATATACAGAAAAAACATGAAATATAGAAGAGGTTTTGGATATTTAACTCGTGAGGGGATTAGGGTTTTTTTTGGGTTTATTTTATGATATAGTTTATATCACGAGTTGATAAAAGTGGATATTTCTTACTTTAAGTGTTATTTTCTTTTATTTTTCATATGATATAAGAAATTTTAGTCGTTGAGAGTTTGTGGGAAACTGGAGAAACCAATACACAATCTGGTCACTAGCCCGACAACCCACTGGGTAGAAAAATTGGATCTGAGGTCTATGTTACAACGAGTGTATTGAAAGATTATAAGATTATGAGTACGGTTGAGGAATTCTATGTTAAAAAGAAAAAAGAAAAGGTGTATATAAGTAGACAGTCATAAAAGGGACTTAAGCGAGTTTATGAGTTATGGTATAGTTTCAATCTCATCCATGAGTAAGCAACTTCTTACAATGTTATTATCTTGGCCTTTGGTATATTACATTAAATAATACAATTTGTTACTTTCACTAAGACACTTCTCTATATTGGCTCTAAATGTTACAATAAAATCTTTAAATTTTGTTGGGGTCTTCACCTGTAAATATGTCTGGTTCACACAATGGTAAAGGATATTTTTTATATATTTCAAGTTGTCTACTATTATAATCACATTGCTCTTTTAAAAGCTTTACTAGTATGGACTCCTCATTAGTAGTTTCAGCACAATTTTTTATTTCTTTGGTATCTGGAAAACCTATAACATTCTCATTCTCATATTTGGGTAAATTATCACTAATACTTGGAATAGACTTTTTTAACTTTAACTCTGTTTGTATGAAGCTATGTTCCAAGTTTTTTATGTAACTATTTTGATGATCTATGTTTAAGTTTTATAGTTCTCTTTCTACTTCTCTCGTTTTTGACAAATATTCTTGGTTTGCCTTTAATTCGGCCTTTTTCTAAACACTAATGATTGTGATATTGAACCTCCTGAGCTCACACTGGATTTATTTAACTTTCTACTACTTATATTACTTATACTATCTTGTGGTCCTATTTTTGGCTCATACTTACACATGTATTTACTAATACTATTTTAATTCCCGATATGGTTTCAGTTTTAATGTAAGCCATTGCCGAACTTTTATGCACCCTATTATGCACACTTCTTCTCGCCTCTTTCAAACTCATATTCCTCTCCTTCGGGCATTCCTTCACGGTCTCAATCCACTTTCCTTCGGTCTCATACCGGTCGATTCCCAGCACACTCATCACTATATATCGCCTTAACCAAATGACTATCATCCATCCTTTCCACATGACCAAACCATCTCAATGTACTTTCATTAATTCTCTCATTTACTCCTTTCTTAACACCACACAACTCCTTAATGCGTTCATTCCTCATTTTATCAATTCTTCTCACACCTAACACGTCCCTAAGATTGTCCACCTGAACACGTTGTACTTTAGATCTATACCTCACTACACATCATCATACTGCCCCAGCAACTAACTATACACCAACCTCATCCATATCACAAACTTCCCAAGTCTTATAATGGGAAGAGATTTCAACACCCAAGAAGCAGACCATAGAGGAGCCCACCTAATATCAAACATAGCTGTTTT
>JABUQX010024872.1:0-42500 GCA_015478945.1 Trachelipus rathkii | reverse complement strand
ATGTTAGAGATATGTTTGAAAATGGGAATATGCTTTGAAAATCTCTTCACACCACCAGTTTTATGGTCAATGTTAGCTACTTTACTGCTGTTAAGTAGGGAGCTTTTTTAATGTTAGCTTTTATGTTACTATGTTAATATTAAATTAACATTGATATGTCATAGATGTGATAGAAAATTGGCGATATGTTAAGTTTTATGTAGGGTTGCTAGCTAGGTTATGATACGTTATGTTCTTAGCTCAGGTTATATTATGTTATGCTAGCTTTATCGATGCTAAAAACTTTGTTATGTCAACATTTATTTGATGAAAGGGGTGATAGATACTTAGGTTATGGTAAATTTTTGTTACGTTTTGTCAAATATTACTATGATAGTGTTGCGGTGTATCTGTATTCATTTTTTCATGCATATGTTTTTTTTTTAAATAATGTTTCTTTTTATAAATTTTTAAATATATTTGATGCTAAAAATTTATATGTTAACGATTATGTAGTTTGTTATAATGCTTTAAAAATAGAAAACTTGTTTTATTTTCCACTTTACAATAATATTTTATTCAAAGAACTTATTTTTATGTTATGTTTATACAAAATATGACTTGAATCAATAGATCACGGCTGAAAGGGATGGGAGGGACAGAGGGAGACGTAGTCCCCCCGTCGACCACCGGGAGGCCGAGAGACCCCGACTCATGATATCTTTGCGGTCTACCCTGTGGTATTCCTTTCTTTTTAAATAATAAAGTAAATTAATATTTAAAATATAATATATAATACAAAGTATTTTATTATATAAATTCATTTATTTACTACATGGTTAAACCTTATATATTATATATATATATAATAGTGGTATATAATATATATATATAATATACTATATATATATATATATATATATATATAGATATAATATATATATATATATATATATAGGTCAGCCTCTAGAAGAGCCACATCCATATCTCAAAAACTACAACAGCCACCAGGAAAAGGAATAACATTGCTGGAATGCTGGTCCATTTTTAGTCCGAAAAATAAGTAAAAAAAAAAAAAAAAAAAAAAAAAAAACAAAAAAAAAAAAAAAAAACCTTATATAATATATTCTCAAAACGGAAAATGAACAGCAGGAAAAAAAAAGAATAACATTTTTGGAATCCTGGTAAAATTTTTGGATAGGAAAATGTAAAAAAATAATAAAAAAATAAAAACACATGTTGTTAATATTCAATATCATAGTAATATGATGAGAGTGCCTATTTAGAGACCTTTATGTTACTCGTTAAAATAATATAGATCTTCTATTAAATTTGGCTTTTATATTAACTATTAAGAATACCCAAGGGTTGCCTTACCGTTCAACCGATGGTTCAGGATTATAAACGGCGTCTCTCGGGGCCTTCCGCGGAACTACGTAGGTAGGATATTTCCTCCCCTCCGGAGGGTCTCCGAACCCCGCTCTTTGGTATATGTGGTTGTCGTGGGAGGTTCCTCCGCCTCCCTCTCCCTACGAGGTATGGGAAAAACGTCCCCCTCTTAGTGTGTCCGTTTAATCTCAGGCATCGAGGGCCCCACTAATAATTTGCCAGGATAATACCTTAAAAACAAATAAATCAGGTAAACATAGTATAATAATAGTATATCAATATGTGTCCCGCACCCACCTCAACTAAAAAAAAATGAAGGTCCCAAATTTAAAGTTTTTTAACTTTTCCTTATATTTCTTTCAGCGTCTTTTTTTTGTTTTTTTAATACCATATAAATTATATCTTACTGTGAAGCTTATTTCTTAAGGATTCTCTAAACAATATAATTATTAGTATTTTATACTATTTCCTTCATTCTATACAATAAAATTAGCATTTATTTTAATGCATGATTTTTTTTTTTTTTTTTTTTTTTTTATTTTATATTTTTTTTTTTATTTAATTTACTCTATGTTCCTTCTCTCTGTGTATAATATATTTTTGCCTGGAATCTCAGCTCTAATGTTATTCATTTTTCCGGGTATAGATGTTATAGTTTAGAGTTTTGAGTATTATGAATGTACTTCATGCCTTATTGTTTATCGTACATACCTAGAGCAGCTGGCTACCAACACTCATCAATCACATCAATAACTAACACTACTCACACATACACTAACTCACCATCAAACCTCTTATTATCACACCAACACTACTACAATCATACTAATTATATAATATATATATAATATAACATATCAATCAATATTCACTTATGACATTTATACACAACATATTCACTATGGACATCATTACATTTTATCCAATTAAGACTACTATAATATACTTATACATACTTATACTCATTATATCACTACATTTACACTAATGACACTACTAATTATATACCACATATAGACCAACTCACATTTTACATCATACTAACTTATAACCACTAACATCACTCACAACAGTAATTTTTAACTACTCAAATCGCGACTGTATATTTAACTACTCTAACTTCAACAACTAAGATAATATATTACTCTTACACTCAAACTACTGAACTCAAGATTAGTGTTTAGAACTAGCCCAACGCGCCACAAAGAAGTTTACGCGTAATCACAGCACAGATATTTACTATTCGATATATTCAGCAACTACTTTATTTTCTGATTTTTACACAGCATAACATACGTGTAACTTACACAACACATCAACACTCACGATGACTAATACATTCATCTATCACACAGACCCACGCAACACCAAAATAATCATAAGCACTCGATATCAATCGTATCACTATTTTACATTCAAATATCGACACACTTCTCAAACATAACTAACATTTTCTATTTTTAACCTTATGAACGACTTAATCTCATGTAGATTAGTATTCTTTTTTCATAAGAAATCAAACAATATTAGCCGAACAAAAAATATTGAGCTGACTGAATTTTATCCTGAGTCATCGATTCCTGGAAATGATGAGACCACTTTGTCATGAACTCTAGTTACGAGACCAACAAACTAACGCGGAACGAATAGTCAGAATGATATTAATATCACAAAAACGAGAAGAAGTACAGGCTATAGCGGAAAGAAACAATTTTCATGAAATCATACCTATTGCGTATTTACTTTTCCAAATTAAGATATTTATAAAAAAGTAATTGGAAGGTATCGATAATATTACTCATAAAGGAACCTTAATAAGTCCTTATAATAGTGTTGAAGGTTAAATCCTTTAAAATTAAATTTTAAGTTTTATCCGAAATTAAGAAATGTTTTAAGTTTATATGCGAAAGATTTTCTACTTTTACCCGAACTTTATTCCCTCGCTAAAATCACCTCCACTGCTAAATTCTAGGGCCATGATTAGTGGTTGCAACTACATGAGCATTTGCTCACGTGATTTCACAAGACTTTATATTACTTAGTAAACAATACATAACTCACTACAGCATAATATTTATCATTAACAATCAACCTATAGAATGTACTATTAACAATACTGTACACAGATATTATACTTACGTAACTACAGATATATTTATACTATACAGCATCACTCACAACACACAATAAACACTAACTAACATACACTACACATCACGTCAACTTCACTACATCTAATACTAATTAACGTGAATCATATATAATGAATTAAAATATAATTACATTATATATGTATTATAGTAATAAAATATATTAACAATATATATTAACTTCTATATATAAAATAAAATAATCTCTGGTAACAACAGATTATTTTATCTCAAAGTTGTCGTATACACTGAAACCCACTATCACAATAGAAATACTCTATAAATAATCTAATGGTGAACAAAAAAGGTAAGAACTACGATTAATTTAAAACATGTGAATTAACCTATTTATCTGAGTGTGCGCGTCGTTAATCATATTTACTATATGCAGGAACAATGAAACTATCAACAATAAGATTAATTGAAACAGAGATAGTTTAAAATAACTAGAAGGTATGAAAATATTATAAAAACATATAAAAAATAATACGGGATCTCTTATAAGTATAAGGCTAAACTAAAGATCAAGAGTATATACCAGATAGTTGAGATCGCGCAGAGTTTTTCCGCGTTGTAACCCACTCTAAAATCTAAATGAACATGATGGACGACACTTCTCCTGGTGTAATCAAGACTGATCCTTGACTTCATAGGATGTACTATAATATACAAGACGCTTTCAAGCCATATTAAAATAGTGAATTTTATTAAATCTAAAGATATAATTGAGACACTACTTAGACATCATAACATGATTTTAAATCCTTATATGAGTAAGTATAGTATTAAAAAAATATAAATAAGAGCAAAAGAATTCACTTTAACAATTAGCCAAAAACCAGCACCCTCCTTAATACACTAAACAAGGATAAGAATGAGATAGGTGACAACTGTGTTCTCTTTATAAGTTAAAGAAGAATAATCGATAGGCTGTGGATAAATCTATCTTATAGTCATTTATTTATATGTATCAATATTGAATACTCCATTTCTCACATCATCGATAGATCCATATATTTTAACAGAATCCCTATCCTAAACACACCACCCCAAACACCTTACAGCTTGAACCAGATATAACTCACAGATGACATGACTCTCTCATCTATGATTAAATGTGTGTTGAAAATTAACTTTCACTTATATGACTCTTATCAATATGAGGATAATAAATCTTCTATTTTGTATATACCCGGTGCACCTAACTTTATAGTGAGCCATTTCTCCAGTGAGTCATAATATATTACTAATAAATTAGATAACCATTTATTTACTTGATAATAATAATAGTTGAGTATTGTGAGCAATATAACTACGTTAGGCCGAAATTTAGGCCTAAACTATTAGGATATAGACTCATTTTTTATAGTTCTCATGACTTGATTAAGCTTAATTATTATTACACAATATTTGAGTACATAACTTCCTCACTTTGATGTTTATAAGTTATGATGAATTTATATAAATATATTTAGTATCAAAACGTAAATACAATTCTGGATCCGAGTTTAAGACTCTTTAAGCAAGTTAAATGAGTAAGTTAATAATGATTAGGTTTTGCTACCCCTATGACTTGATTTGATATACGCTCAAATAACCTTTAATCATCATACTCGACCCTCATGATCCTGTAGACAACCATATGACTACGAGAAGTAAATTCTTCTCTATATATCTCTCCTTCCTTTCTCGACATTTTGACACTGTTTCTTATACCAAGCTTTAGAGTATTGTGAGTACATAGGTGTGTCCATCCATAATATTTAGATCCTCAACTCCTATATTTGACAAAATCACAGACCATATACGCTCTTAAGGAGGTGCGACACCAATTATCTCTCGTTATTAAAGTGTGTATTCTGATCACTGAAGTTTACGTTATATTCAATGCCCATACTATTATAACAATGTGACGTTACACTAGAGGAAATAATTTAATTACTGAGTGTTCACTAGAACTAGAGATAATTAATTAAATATCACTATAATTTTAAATTAATTAAGATATGCATACGTATATTAATAGTACAATAACTCAGTCACAAGTGAGAGCTACTCACCGCTATAGCGTACGACTCGATTGATTAGCTCACGTACTACGATAGTCAGTGAACCCATGCACGGTGAGTATATTATATCAGATTATTTATAATCTCATGACTCATCTCTCACTCACACTATAGGTCTAGTGCAAATATATATTATTCATATAACTTTAGATTAACTAGCTCACTCGTTTATTCATAACACGTTTGAAAATGATTCTAAATTGTATATATTTCTTTTAAACAGAAACATATATATTATATATATATTTTAACTTATCAGCTTTCGCATATTATTTATTTTTAACTTGAATTAATAAATTTATAAATTTATTATTTTAGTATTTAGATAATAATACCATTATTCTACTGTGTTATAAGTTATTCTTCTAATCTAATCTCTGAATGGTAGTATTATTTTCGTAAGATAAAATAAGATAACATAAGCTATAAGATAAGAAAAGTGGAGCGTATTTATATCACTAATATATTTTAAAATTTCACACTAGTATTATATATAAAGAGAATAAAATGAAAACAAAAAAACTCCGTACCTTGATTAGAACGGTAGTAAGGTACTACATGTAACTACATACGGATATAAATTAGTGACCGGTAAACTCTTTATTAAAATTTTTGTGTTATAAATATATATTTTAAATCACAAATATAGTATATAATAATATAATATACTATTGCATATATATATATATATATGATAGTATATATAATATATATAGACTTTAATTAATACTTGTATAAGTGAATATATGAGGTATTACTAAAATAAATATCACAATTATATATAGCTCTTAAAATAGTTTAACATACCCTATAGTATAATCTCAGTGGACGTGATAAGGTTTAGATGAACTACATAATTAGCAAGTTTAATTCCCATTCCTCTACCTTCTCAAAGGCACGCCACTCGTGTATGATGCGGATTTAATCCATTTATTCTCATTATAGAATGAAATTGCTAGTCCGTCTGTCTTTATTTACCAAATGACGGATGTTTTGCGGCGTGATATTTTATTGTCTAGATGATATTAAAGATATATTTTTTTAATATATACATATTAAAATTAAAAGAAATGAATCAATCAATCAATCAATAAAACTCCGTAGAAGATTGTCTGAGAAGACATCAGATACATCAATAAACTACGCTCGCTAAAATGTATTGTAGAACTCCAATGCAGTCATCAAACACATCTTCAATTTGTTGACAAGTATCCCCATAATATATTTGAATTTCCATCACTAGTTATGGAATCGTCTTCACCCTCAGTTGAGATGTTATTGCTTCCAAATAATTAACATAATACTTCTCACGCGACCTCAATAGCTTAACGATAATCTGTTCTCCTACCGAATGGTTTATGTATGCAACTTATTCATACACTCTCTCAATCTCGCTCTAAGATGTTGAAGAATTTTGAGAGCAATCTCAAATGAAACTCGAATTGAGTGAACAGGTTAATTTAATACCACGATATTGTAGATAGAGAAGAACTCAACAGAATTAGCAACCACAAGGACCCTTATAGACGTTTTAGTATTATAATACCGCTCTGTTTTGCATCGTGGTGAAATAATTATATGAACCGGATTATTCGACTAACTAAATACACTTGTTTCAACGAAAACACAATTCTCACTTATAAGTATTATTTATCCACATACCTTGGAGATCTCTCTATAGATTACACGTGCTCTCACCTTATTAAGTTTATGTTAACTTCTCTGATAAGCACAATATAGTGATGCTAATTGGCAACAACAGTCTCTTAATCGTCACCTCGTCATTTCAACTGATTAGTGCACCATAAACGTGCTCTCTCAATCCGTAAATTTTAGTCTCTAGCGCTATATATTCCGCCTCACATCTCCCGCGAGTCAGTTACAAATAATTACGCCGGAACGGCTCTACTTATTTCACATTCGTAAATACCACTGTCCAGATACCAACATCTTCTACAACGCTTTAAATCCCAATAACCACGATCTTCTAGCTGGAAGAATTCTGTATACCTAATACCTCCTAGTAAGTAAATGAACATTAACACTCACGCCTGTCTCTACTTACCAATGAAGACTCCCTCGTCTACGTATGCAAATGCAATCTAGCGTCATACTCGTATCTACTTCTACTTATTACCCATAGACACTCATCTCTTACGATCTATCGATTTGCGACTACTCTCATCTTCGTCTCTGGCGCTTGCTCGAATACGTTATCTACGTCTCTCTACAAATCTGTCTCTTACCACGTCTTCTTAATCGTGCTACAACTTCGTGCAACTGGCAATTACTCGGTCATCTCTCCTGTCCTCTCTCTTCCGCATACTAGCTGTTCCCCATACGTCATTGCATTTCTCAGTCTCTCTTTACGTCAACAAGCGATCCTGCGTGTCTCTCTCTCTGCGTTGCTTAATATATTTGATGATAACGGAGATAACAGACCTTCTCTCGCTCCTCTTGCTCTCAGTCAGAAAAAGCGTGCCACCGTTATTATAAAATCGATTATAACTACAACCTTTCTCTATATATTTACCTTTCAAAGTCTATTGTGCACACAAAAAGTATAATATCCTTTTTAGTATATAAAAATCTCTTTATCCATAATTAGGTATGGGCAGGATGGTGAAAGAGCTAGTTTGGTGCATTTTGAATTGGGTCCCCTTTCTCGCACCCTTGTTAACAAATTTAATTATTTAATTAGATTGTGGCTAAAACTCGAATATATTAGTCATAATTAATATTATATATTATATATTAGTTAATGATATATATATATTAATATAATATAATTTATTATAAATATATATAATTATAATAACTTAATATATATATAATAATTTATATACTAATATATATATATTATAATATATATATATATAAATATATATTAATAATCCAACAAAATCCGCATCCGGCGAGATAGTTAAAAATCATAACATTTCGCATCCGCCGATGCGCGAACAAGAAGTTGACATCTGAGCATCACTAATTATATACATATATATTATATATATATACTTATTCTTATATATATATATTATAGTATTTATAATACTAATATATATGATATCCTATGATCATCGTATTCTTTATTTTTACGCAACAAGGAGGAGTAAAATATTCTTTCACTGTGACATTGCTTTATTTATACTTAAAGGGAATGGCAACATCAAAAGGTAACTTAGAGATCCAAAAGGTACAATTTAACAACAATTTTATAGGCTAGATTCTTACATACATACAATCTCCGCTATTCAATTTGAGCAAAAAATCAGTCAACATTTTTTAATGAATTAAAAAATAAGTCAACTTATTTAAGAGCGATGAATTTATTAGATACTTCTTTGCTTCAATTTTATAACCATGTTAGGGTTAGATATCATATTTATGTAATTTTTCATTCATTTTGACCCATTGTGACGGAAGTAATGAGAATTTTATCGTTTAAGTCAATTTTGATTATTTGCAAAAATAGATCTTTCCTATAATGTTAACTCGTATGCAAGCCAACGAGCAGCACAGCAGAATAGGTGAGTCTGCCTATTTGAATACTATATATTATATATATATATATATATAATATATTAATATATATATATTATTATTATATATATATTAATATCATTATACTCATAATTATATTATATGTACTATCATTGTTACTATTTGTTATCATTATGCTACTATATTATATATTAATTATTTATATATATAATATATATATTATAAAGTATGTTTATTTACTTTTATATATAAATTCGTTTTTATATCTGGGATTATACGAAACGTAATATATGCTCGAGTTTGCGACGTTCGTTATTGTCAAACTTACCGAAAAAATTAGTAAGAAATGCTAGGCATTTCGAGGGAAAATATATAATATAATTTTCCTCAATTCTGTAAGGTTCATTCTTTTTCCCGTGCTAGCCGAATTTCAGCACCTTCTTACGAAAACATGTAAAACAAACAAGATGCGGCGTGGTAGGCCCGTCTGAATTGATGAATTTTCCATTCAATATAATCAGCTTTAATCTAATTTCGTACAAATGCGGTAAAACTCATCACCATTATAATTACTATCAATGGGAATGTAAAACCATTTGTTTATTTTTCTTTTTATTCATGTATTCCAAAACCACGTACTCCATCCCAACAGCTGTAAAAGCAATTGTTTCTAAAAACAAAAAGTAAGCCTAAAGCACGAATCGCGGTCGTGCTTAAATCAGGAAATTTCGCTTGCTAAAACTGGGTGAGACATTTCTTATCGTAGTCGTAAGCACAAGATGCGACAAAAACGAACAACGGTCAAAATTAAAACAGCAAAAGGAGAATACTAAAATTCATTCTTCGTAAAACCTCGTCCTCGTATTATTACAGTCAATTACGACTTAAAGGAGATATAACTAATAGAAAAATTAGTCCCAAGTATAAGCTATCTGTGCGCTGCTAATTTATATATCGAAATCCCACTAATACATTACTTGTGGACTAATTTCCTTATTTCTATCTCCTTTTAACTCATTAAATTGTTAATTCTCGCATACACAAGCTTTTGCTATTTGTTCTGATTGGAAGTTTTTTCCATGAAGAATCACACCTTTCTCCGTAAATTCTCTAGCTTTAGCCTTCTTAATCCCGTAAACATTTTGATAAAGCTTGTTTACTCGTTTCTCGACAACACTTATCGCCCTAAAACTCAGCATAGTGATGTTCTCTAACTTCCTGTTTATGTACAGGCTTCCCTGATTGGACCCCTTCTCAATGTTCATCCCTTTCAGATTTAAACCCATTTTAAACAAAAACTTTTCCATAATGCCAAGTTCTTCTATCTTTATTAAACAACAACTTCAATTTTGGCAGTTTCCTTAAGATTAAAGAAAGCATTCTCCATGAACTTGGGTCACATAATCGTTTACAAATATAAAATTAGTTGAAGTGATCAAGAAAGCAATGGCATTTTTTCCAATAACTAAAAATGCTATCTCTATATATCTATATCTATATCCTTTCGGACTAATCTCTCCATCTCTCAGCCAGAGAGCATTTAGCTGTCAGAGATCACTATACCTCTTCAAAAATAAAAATGTTTCAAAAATTCTCCATTTCAAAAATGCTTCTACAGATGAAGATCATAAAATTTTTGATCTTTTATATATAAAAAACACTTAAACCTACAGCTACAACATTCCATAAGAAGTTTCTTTGGCACTCCTGATTGCCTGAGTAATTTCGTGCTAAGAAAACGCATGACACGATGTTGTCTGTTTATGAGGGTTTACTTTTGTTTCCCAAGCAATTGGAATTGAGCATGCCTGTGATGGAGCCCGTCCATTTTGGATAAAACAGAGAAATAAATAAAAAAATGGTTTATATTGCAAAAAATTAATCAACTATTGTGATGGAGTTATCGATTTGAAGAAAAATTAGATTTAAAGCTGATTTTATTGAATGAAATATTCACACTTTCAAAAAAAAAGACGGGGTGCGCCTACGAGAGCCTACCACGCTTCCCGCGACCGCGTAATTTTTTGTTCTCGCACCGATTCTTGCCGTCTGAGGAAACCGTCTTGGTCGTTATATTTCCAGCATCACACGGTGAAATCATGGACTAATCATTATAAATAGGACATTACAGTGAACAATTCTAACTTTATTAATCTCTATTACTACTGTGGGTTTATAAGCGTTTGTACAGATATTAAGCAAGCTACGTATACAAATATAACGAAGCTGCAATATTTCGAGCATTTTAACTTACGTTACTAATAATCTAACAAATGGCACAATACGATAACGCCTAATATAAACATACAGTTAGGATCAAGATAGATACGAGAAATTATCAAGAACAATTTGCGGATAATATACTTATATATTTATACTATATACGTATATTAGGTGTATATATATATACCTACTATCCACGACTATTAATATCATATAATTAATTATATATATACTATAATGATATTATAGTGTGCATATAGTATATCATATATATACACTATCTATTATATATAATATATATAGTATATATAGTATTATATATATATATATATATATATAGTAGTATATTATCATATATATATATATATATATTATATATTGTAATATATTATATATACTATTATATAAAATTATCTATATACTTAATATATTAATATATATGACTATTATAACCTATATATATTTAATATATATATATATATAATATCGCCTTTCTATGTCTATATATATCTATTACAAGATAAAAATTAGAGTATTTAAGAAAAATAAAAATCATTAGAAAAATAACAATGTAATTTCACCGCAATACTTTAATTATCTAGAAAGTATATAATAAAGAGCTTCTTGTTATTCATATCTATAAAGTCATCGAGGTTCTTAATTGAAGTAAAATTTTGTGGCATTAAATTCATTTGTCTAATAAGTATTATTGTCTGAAAAGCCCGCTTTCTATCTAGTAATTCTTGCTTTTTCGTTGAGTGAGTGTTTGATCACTAGCTCAAACTCATCATATTCAAACTATTACCATAATCCACTCACTCTGCAAGGCGCAGATGCTCGGGACTATGGTGTACGTGATTATATAGTATTATATATATATAAACTATTATATCATATATATATAATCTAGTATATATATTTTACTATCATAAGTATATTAATATTATTATTACTATACTTTACAATATTATATTTATTAATTAATATACTTAATTAATATATATAATAGTATATATATTTTTAACAGTATATATTTTTATCCATATTACCGCTCAGACTACCCGATCGACTTATACTACGCTGTATTACTCACTAGTACTAATATATAATCCCTTAAAAGCATATCTTATCACTGCGAATCTAATTAAAGGACGCAAATGTGTCATGTCGGTATTCGGTCACAACCGGCAAAAGTCTTTACCCCTAGCATACCATGCTCCGATATTGACTGAAACTCATTACGTACCTCGTTACTCCTCGAGAATATTCCCGTGACGATACCGAGATACTTTGTAGATCCCGGGTGATTACCGCACTACCTTAAAAATCGATCTGAACTCACCGATACGATACCGATACCAAGAAAATTATTTTGCGTATATCACGTATTATATATATATAATAGTAGTGTATATATACCTATATTCAGTAGTGATATTAAGAATATTATATATGTATAGTATAATAGTATATATAGTTAAATAGATATATAATATTATAGTATAATATACTTATATTATATATGAGATATATATATATACTTACTTACTACGTAATCAGGCATTGTAACATCATTATAGCAAGTATTATAATTCCTGTATAGAGTATATCTATATATATTAATCTAGTATAAAATATGTATACTAGTATATATATTTAATATATAAGTATATTATAATCGTATAAGTCTATATGATATATAGTGAGTAGTTATAGTATAATATATATATATATATCGAAAAACAATGGATAAAAAATGCTGTTGGCGGGCGATTTCACGAAGTTGAAAAGTGTATAATTTGCATTTTGTGTTTTCGTGCGCTGCTCTTTGCAGCCACAGCAAGGAGGGAGGTAGGAGCAAGGAGGAGGATCTGGCGCCAGAAGAGTCCAAAATGCCAGGCGTCATTGATGTTATTCAGCACGTATTCATTATTAATTAATCTTATAATGTATATATTAATTATTTTATAAAAATTAACTTCTATCTCTATATATCTGTCTATATCTATATATTAAAATCTAGTCGCCTGAATTCAAAAAAAATATATTCAATTTTATTAGGTAAGCATTCCCTCGTTTCCTTATTTAGTCTTATTACATGCCAGTGTCAGCTACTCGGGGACGGCTTGACTCACTACTGTAAAGTATATATTTTACGTCTCTAGTTAGTTAGTTAATTATATAGTTAGTTAGTATGAGTTATGTCAATAAAATGATTTTTAAAAATAATTGAGGTATATTGTGAATGATTTTTTACATACTATATCTCTAAGATTATATATTATTATATATATATATCTGTCTATATATGTTCTTATATTATATAATATAATAATACTGATATGTTATATATCTGATGGAAAAGTTATGCTGATATTGATACTTATTATATATTAATCTATAAAAGTATAAATTTAAAAATATAAATATTGTATATTTTGAGATTATTTGCTGGTATTATAAATCCCTAAGTAGGAACAAAAGTGACGTTTTGTAATATATGATAAAATAATATTATCAATTAATGAGAGATATAAATGAGGGGAACTAAACTTATATCTATTCATCGAAATAATAATAAGTTCTAGTGGAAGTAATAAATTAAGGAAAAAGTATGTACTTTTTATACTCCAGTTATATACTCTATATGTATTATACCTTATTATATCCCTGTAGATTTGCATACTTTTATTATATATGATGTATTAATATATAATATAATACAACATTTCTATTTAATAATTATTAATAAACGGTATTTTGTTAATTCCTCTGCCTTGCCTGTGATATATTTTTTACCGGATGATTCCAATATATTCTCACTGACCCAATTTTTATTAAATAGATATAATCTATTTATCTCGATAGCAACTGCTGCACATGATTCTATATTATCTCAGTATTTTCTTTCTCTATAGTCCCCGCTACTCGCACCTACAACATTATTATATTACTATCTTAGTGATCTATTCTTATTTATTCTTAGCAAGTCTATCGGTAAAATATAAATTTATACCGTTGTGTGTTTTGGCTGCGTTTAGAATTGTAGTATTTATCAAGTTATCCTTATCAATACAACATAAGATTTGTAAATTATTAAATGCTTTTAGGCTATTTTCATTTATCACGTGATAGTATATTTTTTTTTTATTTTTGGATATATATATATATACGTGACTATATATTATTATAGATATATAAAGATAATTATTTAATGAATTTTCTAGCCGTTATATATATATATTATATATATATATATTATATATAATATATAGATATAGAATCGGAAGATAAAGACCAATCACTTTCGACAACATTTATTATTAGACAACGTTTCCGACACCACCAGTGTTATCTCCGTATGGTCCTATAAACGATACACTCTCAAACAACTATAATAATAAGTGAGAAATGTAAAACTAACAGGATTAAAAACTAAAATGTGAACAATAAAGAAGAAATTATTAAGTAATAACATCATGAAATAATCAAAATAAATAATAATATAATCAGTAATATATCAAAAACTTAATATATAACATAAATAATAATAGTTGTATAATAGCCAATCATAAGTATTAATAACAACTTGACAAAGTAAAAAATCCCAGATCATTGATTTAATAATCAATAATGGGTAATAAACAATTAAAGCAGCACAGCACAGCACACGCTCAAGCAAAACCATTACAGTCAAAATAAACTAATTCTTATACTCTTTAATCAATTAAATATATTGAAAAGGGCCAAAAGAAATAATCTATACATTGACAACCTACTAGAAGTGAATAAGCACAGGAGAATTCTAATAATAAAGACACCTTCAGGATTCTTGGGTTTGGTTAAGAAGTTTAGGAATTTAACTAAAATATCAATAAAGGGTTGAGGGTCATAAATCATTTACTTTTCATCTTCAAGTAGTAATCATAGTTTTATAAATTTAAGTTTTGCATCTCAAAATCTACAAATTACTCCCAACAAGAAATACTCATACATATATATAGATAACGAAAAATACACTCACCACACCTGACTTATTTATTTTATGGGGGTACCTTTGAGACTCATTAATTATTAGGGGCCTTGAACCTTTTATTATGACCTGTACTTTATTGAGTAAATACCTCAAAATTTTATTATTCTGAGTTATAGTACCAACCCTTTTGTTAATATATTCCACAGGGGTAAAATTTTGCTAACTACTCATACTTATTTTTTGGCACCCTATTTTATTGAGCAAACCCTTCGAAGAAGGTGTTTGAGCGCACAATAAACTGAGTTATGCGTAAGTACTCAGTATTGTCGTAGTCCACCTATACTATAATTTTTTCGTGAACTCAAAATTAACTCTTATGGATCTATTATTACTCCACATGTGAGTTGAATTTTTTGGCTCACCCTAATATTTTTTGGTCAGGGCCGCGCGCTATATACTACTTTTAGGGGCTTTGCCCTAATTTTTTGATATTTTCGTCACATCTAATCACACACCTACACATAATATATATATCACACACCCACACACATCACACAATATAACGTATAATATAATATAATATATATATATAGTACACAACACTACACTACTTAAGCTCTAACAACTAGCACTAATCAACCCAGCCTCCATTAGCCCTACTAACTACTTACAAGTTCCTTACCACACATAGCCTACACCCGCCTACACCTAAGCCTTCACCTAAGCCTAAATCAACCTTAAACACCTAGCCTCCAACCCATCCTTCACCTAGCTATCACTACACTATGAGATTTATCCACCCATGATGTACCTTTACATCATACTAATAGCCTACACCTTAACACTCTAAGCCTCTACCTATTATACAGCCTTCACTCATAGCCTATATATACACCTACACCTACTACTACTTATAGGCCTCTCACACTACAGCCTTTTTCACCTAGCCTATAATACAACACTTACACATCACTAATATATACTAACTAACCTATAGACTCTCACACCCAGCCTTCACCTAAGCGTACACCTTAATATATACTAGCCTACAACGTGCTACCTTAAGCAACTTTATGATTGGCTTACAACTATTTATGGCTCAACTTTGATAATATGACGTCATCTTTGTTGGCATCTATATTGATGATTCAGCTTTGATGAACTCAGATTTATTGATGGTCCAATGCTTTGATGGTTCCCAAATCACCGTAAGAAGTATCTAGGGATGTTATACTAATATTAAAGTTATTATTTCTATGAAGTGTATTATACTAAATGAGTGCCAGGTGGTGGCCAAGTGGGTTGCAACAATAGTATCATAAATGATAGATGCCAAGTGAAGTTGCCTATAATATATGAGTGCCAAGTGAGTGCCACATAGTGGCTAAACGAGGTGCCACTATTTTTCAAGCTTTTTCTAAGCCCCTATCTCACTCTAAGCCCCGAATAGCCTAATATGTAGGTATTCATTAACCCTAGGTTATTATAAGGTTATATTAGAGGAATCGAGATTGGGTGTATTAATTAACAATGTTATAGGGCTAGGCATGCTTTCATTAACTATAGTATTAGTATCTTTATTATCCTCTATTATAACTATATATCCAATATTATATAATATATACTATTACTATATATTTATATATAATATATATATTTTAATATATATATATATATATATATATTATAATTATAATATATATTATATATTATATATATAATAATATTAATATATATAAAGTTTTATTATATATATATATTAATATATATTTATATTATATTATATATATATTACTTTACAACAGACACCACACTCACTAAACTCAATACCTAGCCTTAGGCTCACTTACACATATACACCCATAACCCTGTAGCACTTAACCTCTTCCCTATACACCTATACATCAGCACACACACACACATTAGACACTTCCTATGGCAACTATTATACACACTATGTCAGCTTATACAACAACTATTACAACTATGACAACTTATATAGACGTCACACATTCACTTATGACATCTTTAATATAACACTTAATTGAACACTTTATATAAATAAGTACTATGTAATTTTTTGCGTTCAGAATTAACACTAGGCCACATACACTTACCTTAACCTCACCAATAGACACTTACACTTAACATATCACTACACACTATATAATATATTAGAGACACTTATATAAGCCTTTACACTAGCCATTAAGACATTACACTAGCCCATATACACTTACACTTAACACACAAACTAACAAAGATACACTTATACACTACACTCACAATCCGATATTTTGAAATGCTCAAAATATTGAATGGCTCTCTCTATGTCATTTAGATGCCTCAACTTATTTGATAATGGATTGAGCCGCAGATTGATGGCATTTTCTATAATATCACCTTTATCTACCCTACATCATAGAACAGTAGCTAATTTGATTGATCTTTATTTCACCTATATATGGTTATATTAGACACTCAGGGCCTGCAAGCATGCGCCCTACCATACTGCACAAAAGACATGATTCAACACCTAGTATAGCACCCGAGCAGTAGTGCGTCCCGTCCCGCGTCCCGGTACCGCCGCGTCCGCCACGGGCCGTACGTGCGCCCAGCAAGGCGGCAATCACCCGACGTACCCGCCCGCGTCACGTGCAGCACCGCAGGCGCATATATTCCAACGCGAATGAAAAAATATATATATAATACTTAAATAATAGATAATTTATCATTTTATTTCATTACTGTAATAAACATTTTTATATTAAAAAATATTCGCGATACCTATAAGACTGTATCTCAATTACATGATTCGGCCATTATTGTTCGGATACCTTTGATATATCTCAGATATTATTCAAATGTCTTTTTAATAATTTATTTTTGCTTAAGAGTTATTTAATTTTAATATAAATTTTAATAAAATTAGTTAAATGTAAGAAAGTAAAAGCCAGAGTGCCTGATTATATCATTTATTTTACTTAACTAATATTATATCAAAATATTAAAAATACATACAGCACAAATCTTAAAACACTAATTACAATAATCAATGAATAGAATGGATTGATTTACCGTTTTTAATTTTCAAAAAGTTAATTTAAAATTAATGTTCCAACCTACATATGGATTAGTTTCTTAATTGTTTTTATTAAACTCTTGACGTTCGCAACTGAGTGAGCTTTTTATACTCAATGTGTTTATCGCAGTGCTTTTTTCACAGTTTACATCATAAGTCGAATATTGTGTTTAATTATTTACTGGCTTTTAACTCATAATATTTATTAACATTAACCAGTACCTTCTAAGATGAACGCTAGTATCGTACTCAAAATCAAGATATAGGAAGCGAGGTAAGGTTTGTGATAACCTTGAAGAGGCATTTTGCCTTGTAGTTTTTTATTATTAATTATTATTTAGCAACAATGGATTTATGTGAATAGCATTCTTTTCTAGCTTTTTCTCTTTAACATTAACGGAGGCTGAATTCAGTGAACTGGCTTTAACAAGTCAAGAATATGGTTTATATACTGGCTCTTTTCATAAAGTCATTTATGATTTCACTATAACCTGGCTTTTTAAAAACTCATATATTTATTAACATTAGCATAACCTTAAAGGCTAGAAATCAGTAAAAAGTCAAGTCTAGGTAGGATGTTATCTACTATCACAAGGAGGGGCCATAGATGATGCAAATTGCTCTCTTTTGTCTTTTTCTTACCCTCTCCGTTTTATCTTCTGGGCTTTCTAATCTTCAATGTTTTTACTACTGGGCTCTTCTCTAATTCACTTATACTGTTCTTACTTCTACTGGCTTCTATCTCTCTCTATATCTATATTTCTCTTCTTATACTTTAACATTATACCATTACCCTAAAGGGCAGTAAAATCAGGTAAATCAATAGGGAGGTGTTTACATAGCAACATAGGGGATTTAGTATGCTTTGTTTTACCTGTTTTAACTGCTTTTAACTCATATTTTTTACTGCCTTTACTGCTTTAACTCTTATGTTTTACTGCTTTAACTCATTATGTTTTACTATTTTAACTTATTATATTTTATTCTATCATTATGTTTTTCTTTTATATTTTTTATTTTGTTTAATACATTTTATTTTACTATTTTTTGATATTAAGTTTATGTATTATTTTTATTATTTAATATTATTTTAATTTACATTATTATTTATGTTGTTGATTATTATTGTTTTTAAAAACCTGTTTATTATTTTTATTAATACTTTTTGTAATTGCTTCATAGACTATTGTTATTATTATTTAACACACACATACTACCACATTGGTCTTCACCTTACAACCTATCATTCAACATTTACATACGTTATCATTCACCTACATCCGTACTCTACAGACACACACATGCACACACCACTATACACCATCCTCTCACGCTCACACTCAGCACCTTACACTCTCCCGATAGAGCCCAACCACTGTTTAAACCATATCAAATCAAGTTGCTTTTGTTGAACATCACGTATAAAAATATGAGAAATACTCCGCATGATGGTTTATTAAATACTTACATTCTTATTACTAAATCATCTATTCTCTTCAATAAATATACTAAAATATTATTCCATAAGTGCTGTCAAACTTCTATAATGAATCCACATTTCATTTATCTTTGGAACAGAAGAATTCTATCTTATTCACTTGTTTAATCTTCGTCACCTTTTTATATGCGGGGTCTTCTTTAATTTTTTATAACTAATCTCTTCTGTCTATAAGGTTTTACATACATTTAATTTTTTTTAGAAATCTTTTTATCAATTTCTTTTTTTCTTGCTTCTTTCTTTCTCTTTTGTTTTCTCATCTATTTTTGTTTCCCATTTTCTTACTTTTATCTTTCTTTCGGCTTCCTTAATTTTCGCTTTGCCTCCACTCAGTCCTTCTTCTTCCTCCTTCTTTTTTCTCTTCTCTTGTTCCTTTTCTTATTTTTTATTCAAATAAACCATTATTTTTTCTCTCGTCGCTTACCTTAGCCAATAAATCAGTTAAATTCAGTTAAGTAAGGCCCTTAGCAATGCCCCTCTACTAACCAAAGCCTATGCACTTTTTGTTTCTACTTGTACTTAGCTGCTCTTTTACACTCATTTCCTTTAGTCCAATGTAATCCTTACAGTTAATAAAATAACCAATAATTACTTCTCTTTATCCTTCAGCTAACATATATCACATGTATTTATATTTTAAATATCTTTCCCTAGATTTCTATTCTAAAAAGTGTCGTTTTTTCACTTACATCCAATCATTTCTCGCTCAATATTTTAAACGTTAAAATCAGTTTCAAAATTTCTTTAAATAATATTGCATTTTATAATTATTATTATCTGATGTACACTTTCTTACCTTTACTTTGTACAATACCATCACGAGAAAACACCAACAACCGCACTCCTTACAAGGATACGACTGAACCTCTCCTCTGTAAAATGTGTTTGGAAATAATCTTCTATCATTAAAACTAAATTTAGGAAAATTATTTCTTTTCAAATTGAAAGATTTAGACGCCATACCAAATATATCTTTCTTCACACACTGAAAACCTAATCAACATATAATTTGTTCAGTTTTCTATCAATTTTTTTAGTACCCTTAAACTTTAGGCCTAAATTTTTTAGGATAAGCCTTCTTTTTGTATCCGGGCTACATTTTAGCCCTAATACTAAGGTCAAAAGGTAAATTCCAGTCAATGCACTCAAGAATCTATTGTTTCTTATTCCATTTTCTTTCATAATCAGAAATTTTAAAAAATTTGCTTCCATCCTAAAGCTTAACTTTCTCTTTAAATGTCCGCGTGTTTAATGAAGGAAATTGTTCTTCTCTTACCTCTGGGATTGGCATCGTGACGTTATATCCCTTTATCTCTATACGTATCTCGTTCATTTGACTTGTGGTTCCAACTTCGCTTCCTGATTTACTTTTCTTTATACTTCCTGTCTTTTTTGGCTTAATATGGCGTGTTTACTTTGTTAATAACATGCTCTTTTTTCATTACATTCTCTCCTCGTAGCCTTTACCTCTCTTGTTTGTGATCTGTAATTAACTTTTTGCTCTTTCAAACTTTTTTACTTTGATCCCCAGGTTTGTGTTTTCATTATCTTTTTTAGGCCCCAAACCTCATTTCATAAATCCTATAGTCTCATTTAGCTGTGTTAAGGCCGGTGCACCTCGAATGTTAGTGCTTCTGGTTAGCTTGAGAATCGTGTTCTTGTTTTTCTGATCTTTCATAGTTGGTTATATCATCTATCTTTATATTTACTATAATCTTATACGTGCTAATTATTATCATTCTGATGTAGTACATATTACCTAAGTTATTCTCCATCTTACGTAATACGATAATAATTATATTCACTAGATTATCGTTAGATCACGTTGAAGCCCTTACAACCGGTTAGCGTTGCGTCTCTCGCAAGCGCGACTCTCCGGTGCGGACTCTGCCGCCATGTATAACCGCCGCTCGTAATAATTCTGACGCGGTTCCGCAGAAAATATTTTCTTTATGGATATGCCGTTCGTAAACTTTCATTACATCATTTGGTTTTTTCAATATTCCCTTTTCCTCTATATTATGAGTCCCCTCTAGTTTCTTAAGATGTTGAGTAACATTTTTCTTCATTTTCTCCTTTAATCATGTAAAATTCATTTCTTACTGGATAAACCTTGATTTTTTTTCTACTCTCATGCAATATTTATATCATTTGATCTGCTCTGTTTATATATATGTCATACATTTTTTCTCTTTTCTCTTGTATGTAAGTATTTTTTGACTTTTTTTATATTTTACTTTAATACTTTTAGGCTATTTTACCATATACCCTATGGTATACCTGGCTTTTTCATGACACCAGGGTAACGTGAATGTGGGGTACCGCTCGGAGAACAACTGAGTATAACATGACGTATTCATTTTTGTGAGTAACATTTAAGAACGCAGAATATGGGAATAAGTAAGGCACGGAGAAAATATATATAAAAAATTTATTGTTATATTCGGGTAATCTCTATTTTTTTAGAGAAACTTTTACTCCCAAAATATTCCATTCGCTAGTACAATCTATTATATAAATCATTGTTTTTTTGGTTTGTGAAAAAATGGAAACTAAGATAACATATTTTATGTTCATTAACTAAAAAAAAGGTGTTAATATAATTCACCATGTCTAAAAATAAATTATGCCCAAAATACTCCAGCTATTATATACCTAATATTAAACGTTTTTTGCTTTTTTCGTCAATTTGTATGGATTAATCATGTAACAGAAATATAATACTCAAAGCCTGATACATTACTGAAATGGAGCTAGCATTCACATCGTACATCAGAAAGTGAAGATCAACATCTTGTAACATTTTGCTTTTATTAAAGGTTTATTATATCTGACGACTTAATAAGGTTTAAATGTGGGGTTGCATACGAACCTATATACCCACCACATAGTATTATATGTAGACTTATTTCTACTATGTATGGTCGTGGTGCCGAAAGGAAAAACTCCTTGCATACCATCTTCAGGCTTCATATTTTCAAATATATTTATATATAATAGAAATTATATAATATATATACTATATTATATATATATACATTATATATATATAATCGTATTATATATATATATATTATAATATTATATAAAAAATTGCATAATATATATATATCATGATGGTTATTGTTAGTGTAAAATATATTCTTTAGTTATATATAGATATATGAACTATATAATGATATAATTTTAGATTATATATAAATAATAATATGTATATATATATTATATATATATATATTTATAATATACAAGGGTATGTTGTAAAGAAATCGTTGGGGTTGCTTATCTCACAAGATTACGGGAGAAGCGGTATGGTACCCATAATAAATGTGTATTTTTTATGCGTATGCTCACAAATAATACCTCAAACAGTAATTATTTTCACTATCCATTTTTGGCGGGTTTGTTGGCTATATATTGCTTGAAGGGACACCGTTCCTTCCGAAAACCCTTAAATACCGGTTCATCGACAGTGAAATATATTCTCCTGGGCTGTAGTTATCTTTGATTTGATTAACCAAAGTCGTCCAAAATGATCCTCGTAAATTGGAGCAAATTATCGTTTCTCTTTATCTTCCAGTTCTTAGTTATGAGGTATTCAAAATTGGTATAGTGACCGTGAAGACATAAAAAACATAAACCTTGCTAATCGGTCATGTGCTTTAGTTCCGTAAATTCCCACAGCCATACCGTCGTCCACATTTCTCCTTAGTGACGTGATTTAATCTTCTTCCACCACTTAAATAATTAGTAACTTATATCCCTATTAGGTTTTGGGGCTTTTCCATACTCTAACAACTGTTGTTTTTGAGCTTATTAATTGCATTTTTAGTTTTATCTATTTTTCGCAAACTATGCATATCTTGTTAGTGTACATTCAATATTCATTGAAACTAACGAAATCAATCAAAAAGAGCTCAGATAATTCTAAATAAGAATTTAAACTTTTCAGCAAAGAGTGAGAAGGTATTGACATTGTATATATTTGTAGCTAACTGTAAATCTTCTTCTTCTCCAAACAATCCCTTAGTCACTCTCCAGATATGAACGTTCTTTGCTTTATAGTTTTAATCAGTCCAGTTTTGGATAGCATTTATTCAGGGTATAGATCCTAAAATGTCAAGCGTTCATTCTTCTTATTCGATGCTGACAGCTGCCTCTGAGGTTGGGTCAAGATGTAGACGCCTAATATTAAACTGGATTTCACTCTGTCTCTACCTCCCTCTTCAAGCGATTGGTAGGTACTCTTCATGCAGCTCTCCATACATATATGATTCAATTTCATAAAACAAACACTAGAGTCTAATTCATCCTCTCTTATAAATATCTGCATCTGAATCTAATTCAAATATTATAAATCATTATGGACCGTCAAAATTTTTTTTACTATAGCCATATATTGATTTGCTTATAACCTTAGAATATAGTTTTTTTTGTGAAACCTGAAAAATTCTGTTGAAATACTAAGTGAAAGGTATATATATATATATTATAATTATTAAGTATATATAATATAATATATATATTATATTAATATATAAATATAATTTATTATTATATATAATTTATATATATTTATATATTATATAATTATACCTAAACCATCAAAACTGCTTGAATGATGTCCGCAGTATAACTATTACTGAGATGCATATATAATCCAAAATCACTCATCTCTTATTCTTCTCACTCACTTCATCTCTATCTCATCTTACTTCACTATCTACTCTACTCATTCTACTCTACCTCTACTTCATCTCTCTCTCTTCTCTCATCTCTCCTCTCTCTCTCTCTCTCTCTCTATCTGCTTCTTTTCTTTAGATACATACATAAAAAATACAATCAACAACACTTTACATCTACTATATAGTTATACATATCATATTTATAACACATAAAATACACACAATGAAACACCTTATACACATTTATAAGTATGCAATAAAAACTAATCCCATATATATAATTAGGTAACGTGTGAGGTCCGCCCGGCCCCCAAAATTCTCCAGTTACGCAAAAAATTACTATTAAAACATAGAGCAACAAGCTCCTTTACCATCGTCACAGAGCGTTGTAGCTCAGCTGGAAAAAAAGAGACAGAAATATCAAGTGTCCTCAACACTGGGAGTGTTCTCAAATCTTACTCTAAATGTATAAGTTTCTTGAGTTATTGAGAGAAAGTTGATATTATTCGTAAAATAATTAAGTTAACATATATTACAATCTCAGTTAAATATATTGCATTATAAACTTCCCCTCCTTGTACAATCCGTATTCATTATCAGAGCTGTTATATATGAACTCTATCCCAGTTATTGGGTATCATATTTAAATTTAATACTCTTATCAAAATTACAGTATCGAGTATGGTAAGTTCATTACCTATCTTCTACATCCGCTGTTGTATGCTATTACGTATAATATAAACTACTATATTATGTATATTATATATATATATTCCAGGGAATTATAATATATATATATATATTCACTAATTTATGATAAATTAAATAATTAATAACTACCGTGCGAAGCAATTTTTTTGAAAAATATTTTATATATATTTTTGTACTTAACATTTTTTATAAACGTTTTCCTTCCTTTTTGAAATTGGTTTCATATAATACAGATCAGGAATTCTACTGTTTTTGGCATTCAATTTCATTTACAAAAGTTTTCGAATTCTTAAAATATTTTGGGCGTCTACACAACAACTCCAGGAAAAGAGATTTTAACAACGTATCGTTATTTTTTTATATTAATGAAACTTAAAATCGAATAGAACGGAATCAAATATTAAAACCGTTTCGTAGTTATTATAAAAATCTAAACTAGACTTCAAATTTATAATACTCCTCACATAAAATATTACTTAACACAGGAATCCCATCCATAAACTATATTATACATACTGATGGGGCGGTGTCAAAAAGATGATCATCCTCTAGATGTAGAAATCTGAGCCTAAAATATAAATTAATGATTTAACTGAAATAATATGAAAAGCTCGTATTAAGGAATTAAAACTTAACTCCACGAACCCATATTATCGCGACCAGATACAAGCGAGTTACCTCACTAAAAACATGCAAAATACAACTTAGCCAGCCAAGAGCGGCAAAATTATAGATAGGTAGCCTAAAAGACTGACTCAGCAAGCGAGTCGGCAGCTCTGATTGCAAGTATGAGTCATGAAGGGCAATTATGGTTCTTTTTTTACCATTTGAAATCACATTAGAAATTAAATAAGTCGGTATACTTAGAGATGAGGGGGTTCCAGTTAGCTATAAAATTTAACCGAATCTGCAATATAGTCAATTAATGGAGTTATTAATAGGTGTTATTATTTTCTTTCGCTATAGCTGTAACTTAAAATTTTTGGGATTGCGGTAAAAAAAAAAAAATCGACTTCTAGCAAACCTACCATCCAGAATGTCCCAGAAGCAAATTGCATTTTGAGTTTGCCTAGGGAGCTAAAAGAACGATCGTGAATTTTTATTTGGTTAACTGGGAACCCACTTGTATTTTAATTCACCTAGTGTTTCCCGTTGAATCTCGTTTTAATAATATTAAACTAAAAAAAGATATCACGAGTATGAATTTTCTGACGATTTATTGGAGAATGGGTTAAACCATTGCTACTAAATCACGGTCGTTCCTTAGACGAATAATTTATATATAGTATTTATGAAATATTATTTAAATTATATAATTTCTTCCTATAATTGAAAGTTATATAAATATATTATTTTATATATGTTTAAATATTAAATATATATTAATATGATATATGTCAAGGTCTTAATAATATAATACTCATTGTATCATTTAAATTCATTTCAATAAAATATCATTAAATCTTTATTAATATATTTTATTAACATATATTGAAAAATCAATGATATAATTTATAATAATACTATATTATGTAGCACATACCTCTTATTATACACGGCTATTTAAAAATGAAAATCCATTATCTAGTAATTTTTATATAATATAGGTAAGGTATATTGGCTCTATAATAATGATTATAATTTAAACACAATAGACTCAATTAACTATTTAGTTAATTTAGAAATGATATAATTTGTTATCTTAAAATAATTTTTTTCAATATAATATATATATATATATATATATATATATATATATATATTATATATATATTATATATATCATATATCTACTGAATGGTGACTTATAGGTTAATATTTTCTTGGGTTCACACTAAAAGGCAACGTAAAGTTCGGGGATATGCAGGATGCCTACATCCTGCCTAACCAACCATTTCGTTCTCATGAAAAGGCCCCGCCACTGTAAATCATCATTTTATATAAATATAAACCAAAGACGATAAAATATTCTCTTAGTATATAACTAAATTCACTTATATTATTATAATATATTATACTATATATATATTTCAATATATAAATATAATATATTATAGAAATAATTTATATAAGGGAATTTTAACTTACCGGTATCCATATAATCTACTCAATAATAGTATAAGGGGAAAATAACAACATGCATTTCCTGGCCATTTTCTTTGTACCTGTCTTTAAAAGGGAATCGTATAACAGCCGGGGCAAAGTATTAAAGTAAGCAATAATCTGAGATTAGAAATTGATGGGTGAATGCATTGTGGCAAAGGGGTATTTTGGAAAGGAAGTTATAATATTTTTTTTTCATGCAATTGAATTTAATTTGAGTTTTATTTACACAATATATTTGCAAAGTGAAATAAAATTGAGTTTTATGACAAGATCTGATAAATTTATGCAAAAAAATTTTCACATTGTAAGGTTTGCATTTCTAGTACAAATAATGCGGGAGGAAATGAGGGAATTATTTCATTTTTATATTACACATGTTAATAAGAGCCCTAATACTTAATGTATTTCTCGTTTTGCTTTTGACTGGCACTCAGCCGGTATAACTGACATAATGGCAATTTAGGTACTAAGAGCATGTTGTCATTTTTTGGCTAGGCCTAATTTGGTAATAAAATTTAGTAGCTTTGTTTAACCCGACTTTGGAGGCACATTCAAGATAGAATAATAATGGAGTTATAGGGCTATCTAATTAGGCCTAGTAGGAGCACAATGACTCTTTTCAGCAATTAGTTTATAATCATATGATTATTGATTAACATATTTTAAGTGTTTATGTAAAATCATATTGTTGGAGACGATGCGGCTGTGAACCGCCATCCTCAACATTCTTTTCCACCAAAACTAGGCCGAGGCGGTCAGTTTGATTCATATTATTCTTGACCTTTGTAGTAAGGTATCTTACTCGCTTGCGTTAAGGCCCTTTCATCCGATCCCTTCTAACTCCTCAAACGATCCCGTACAAAGGGGCTTATCCTAAATTTGCTTTCATTTTCCAAATCGTGGCGGGGCCTCCCCTATTGGTTGGTTTAACAATTAAAAAACAATTATTAGATAATAATATTAAGGTGTATTTCAACCACAATTCGTGCTATTGTATACCTAGAGGAGGAAGAGTAGGTATGGTTAAACTTTCTACGGATGATCTAAATGGTGATACGGTCTTTTAAAGTTGAGTTTGTGCCTTTATGCAAATGATTGAGCAGGCATTGGACCAGAGGGGGACGGTATAGGTACTGTTTAGTATATTTGAAATTTGGTTGATAATTTGGAATATTTTTCATGCAGCCCTTACATTGTACTGTTGATTGGGCTTACTATAAAATAATTACATACGGGTTTTATTCTTTTATAACCAATTTTATTACAAGAATTTAATAAAGCAATATTTGAAGAAACCAGACAAGAAGATCGCTAGCAATAAGTTAAAGGATTAGGAGAAATGAAAATACAGTTTACATATTCAGAAATAAACACAATTAAAATGACTGACTATTAATAAATTTCATTTATCCCCGTCAGGTAATTGCCTAATAAGAGAATCCAGAAATATACCTTTCTTTTGAAAAAGTTTACATTTTATTTTCTTAATTGTACGGCTTTTTCAATTAACAACCTCGCCATTGTTGGTTCGAACCTTTGGACGCCGAAAGTTTTTTTAAATATTTCATTCTACTTAATATAAATATATGTAGTTATACCTGAAATTCAGGATTTTTAATTTTTCATAAGAAACGTGGTACCAAATTTCGTCCTTTGTAGTATTTAATAAGACCCCTTTTGGGTCCAGCCATTAGGAATGAAAAACTTCTGTTGGTTTTAAAGGTTTGAAAAAACCACAAAAATTTGAAATGTGATATTAAAATCCACGAAATAAATTAGGAATTATTGGTTCTTCTTCCATACGCCATGTATAATGTAAATTTTCGCTCCCTCTTGTTGTCGGTTTTCATTGTTCCTTTGGGTACCATGCTTAAATGCAAGCTTTTTTCGTATATTCTCTTCTTTTTTTTTTTTTTCTTTCTTAAAGTTTTATTATTTTATATCCTGTGAAGAAGCCTCGTTAAAAAGGGCAGAATGGAATTGGAATCTTATTTATTTAGACGCGATAGGTACAAGCGGAAATTTTTTTGCAGCCTTTGTAGAGCTATTGAACATGCTGTGATGGGCTTGTGGACTTCCCCGTATTTTATCTTTGGAATGATTTTTTTTCAGAAAGTTTGCCCGCCTCCCCCCATCTTAGGAGGGTGACCTTAATAGAAATTTTATTAAATTTTAACTTTAAGAATTTTTTTTTTTTTAGATAGAAATAAACATTATAGAATATATTCCTACTAAATTGGGTAAGAGAGTGTTAAATTTATTGATGAAATTTAACAAGGCCGAAAACTTATAAACTATAATTCTTTTGCCGCCATTAAAAATAAAGTTTTACAAGAGTTCGATTGAAAATTTTATAATTGCGAGACTTTACCGCATTTTTTTAAGATCAATATTGTATATCTACCATTAAGGGAGGAGCACGGTCCGTCCACGACGTCGGTGCCTTTCCTAGGGCCTGTGAATAACATGCTTTATTACCGTGTTTTTCACAAATTAACTAAGGTGTTTTTCAAAAAATAGAATTGGTGGACATATATTTATAAGAGCAATCAGATCTGGGTGGGATTTTTTAAATTCTTCTACGTTTCGGCGAGAGGAAAATTAAGGTTTTTTCTTTAGTTTTTTGGCCCGTTTTTCTGGGATTCACTCCAAATCTTTGTTTCCTCGGTTCTATCGGTTAGAGGGACCGTGTTTGACATGGACAACGAGCTCTCGTGTGAGGTGGCCCAAAATTGAAATTTAAGGGTATATGTCGCCTGTAGTGAGCTTCGTGTTGCTGTACCTTTGGAAGAAGCATAGGGGCCAGTTAGCTTGGTCTTCCACCTCATCGCTTTCTAACTTTTCTATTCGCCTTTGCGCTTTTTAATTTAATTTTACATAATATATATTGCTTCATTACGGAAAATCCAAATAATGAAAACCCAATATCAGTGGAAGAAGTTAAGTAATGATCTTCAATCGATAACTTGATGTACCACTGATCTGCCTAAAAAAATTGGTTATAAAAGTTTTGATACAGTTGATAGACAAACTTTATTTCATATGTTTTATGTGGAAAATCAATTATATCTTGGGTACCATAATTAAATAAAATTATAATATATTTTTAACTAAACTCACGGGCCACATCACCTTCCTCCAGATATATCTATTTATTTGGTAAGATATAAAATTTGGGAATATTATATCCAATTTTAATTTATCGGGTCCTAATAACTTACTTAATGTCAATCTATAAATTTATTTAAATCGTTTAAATGCATATTTGAAATCTTAATTATTTCTCAGTAGATCAAGTCTCTATTTTTGTTTTGATGGAAAACATTCATTTTTTAGACTCAAATAAAACATTGGTATCCAGTTTGGGGCATACTGTCTAACCAACAGCGGATAGCGTAGATGCTTATAATTTTTCACATGAACTTATACATAGAAATACCAAAAAACTAGGTATAATCAAGTAGAAATAAAACAATTTATTTCAAGGGATCTAATTATTAATTTATTATTATATATATTATTATTAATTATTATTATGTATTATTATTATGTAATTATTATTATATTATTAATTATTATTTATTTATTATATAATTATTATTATTGATTATTTATTATTATTATTTTATATTTATTATTGATTTATTAAATTATTTTGTATTATTTATTAATTATTTATTGATTATTTATTATTATTAATTAATTATATTATTATTTAAATATTATTATTATTATTATTATTTTATTATTATTTTATTAATTGATATTATTATTATTGATATTATGTTAATTTTGATTAATTAATTACTTGATTTATATTTTATTAATTATTATTATTTTATTAATTATTTATTATTATTATTATTATTTATTTTTTAATTATTATGTATTCATATTATTATTGTTAATTATTATTAATATTTATTAATTATTATTTTTTTCTTTTATTATTATTATTATTCAACAGTCTTACTAGTTACAAATTTTCTGTTGTTGTTTCTATTTACGAGATTCGATATGATTTTCTTAATGTTGGATTTTGAGAGGCGTTTGTTTGATGGGAGTAAGAAACACTTCCATTTGTGTGGGAGAATGATGGTTTGTAGTCGACTTTCCCCCCCCTCCTCTCGGGGTATGAGTAGGGAGTTGAGTTTCCCGGGTATCAACTTTGAAACATTTGGCTGCTTTTCGCTTAAGGAGATTTTTAGCAAGCAATGGGGAATGATTTTTTATTTCCTCTTTCTTTCGTTTAGATGGAGTTTTGAAAGTCGATGATTTATTTGGCTTATGGAGTTGGGGGATTTTTGTAACTTAGTTTGGGAAGAAGGTAATTTTTTGCAATTCCCCCCATTTCTTTTTTTTGGGGGAGTAAGTTTTGGCTCCCGAGATTTTTTTTTTAAAGAGAAAGGGGGTTCTTATTTTATGAGAACCCTAATTTTTTTTAGTTTTTTTTTTTTTTTTTTTTATTTTTTTTTTTTTTAAATGTTTAGGCCTAAATGATCTTGACTTAAATGTTGGGTTGGTAACCTAAGAATATAATTGCCGTTACACAGAGATATCGTTTTAATTTTTCACTTTCTATTTTTTTTTTTTCTTTTCTTTATTTTTTTATTGCAGATTTTGTAATTTCACATTTAATCAACATAAATTATTATTTTTGAGTTAATATAAATTTTATTTTTTGATCTGGGGTGGGACACGCAGAGAATTGTCTTTTATAGATTAATATTCATAATAATTTAATTTCACTTCTCGTTTTTTTTTTCAAATGTGTTTATATAAAGTTCTAGACTACCTCCAATATTTGAAAATGAACTTAAGCAGCTCTGTTTATTCTTTGTGGCAAACTGTGGTTTTTTTAATAGAAAATTTTTCAGGTCCAATTTCGAGAAGGGACTTATATAGCAATTTATTATATTTAGCATGATTGCAATGTTTGCAGGTGATATTGCAATGTTTCCAACTTTATAAGGGTCTGGTTTTCCAAATCCAGATAATTGTACCTGGCCATATGCAACCAAGGCCATTGAATTAAAATAAGTAATTTAATTGATAAAATGAGGTGAATAAGCAAGTGAAAAGTTAGGTTTTTCTGCTTTTTTAATTGGGAAAGTTTTAATTACCATATAAATTTGCCAAGTGAAATAAATGGTTATGACAGATGTTAAATATAATATATACAATTTCATGTTTAATTAGCAATGAAAAATGGAATTAAGGATATTTATCAATTTTAAATAACACTAGTAAAATAAAGGCCCTAAATATTAAATGATCTGCGGCTACTATTAGGTATAGCCGTATTATATTATATAGATCAGACCGGATTAAAATTGACAATTAGCATTAGGTACGTACACATGAGGACATTTGTATTTATGCTGCCTATAATTATTGGATATATTAATTATAAGCTTGTTTAACTTTGGGAACAATTAGATTTAGTTAAATTGTGAATATAAATTATTAACCAAGGTTTTCACAATAGTTATATATATATTAATATTTGATTTTCAAATAACGTAGAATCTATTGGATGAGATGCTTCACTTGTGAAGTCAATTCCTCACTCACCTGCCACGTTCCTATGCTATGCTTTTAGTGGAGACTCACTTTGGCGTAAAAAAGGCCTTCATGTGCCATATTGCCTCAAAACGCTTTCATTTCAAATCCTGTCGGCCTCTTATTATTTAATTAACCTATTGTTGGTACACTAATATAAAACAATTTTAAATATATATAGCAACATTGTTTGAATGGGAAATGGAAAATTTCCTAATATATATATATTTTATAATGTATATTTTATAATATATAATATTATAATATATTAAATATATATTTATATTTATATATATATAATATATAAATATATATTATATATTATAATTATATATATATATATATTAATATATATATATATATATATATATATTAAATATTATATCGTCTATAATATTATATATAATATATAAATATATTATTATTTATATTAATATATATATATATATAATATAATATATTTATATTATATATATATATATTATAATATATATTTATATATATAATATATTTAATTTATATTATATAATATATATATATATAAATATATTATATATAATATATATTATTATAATTATATATATATATATATTTATATATTTAATATATATTATATATATATATTATATAATATATATATAGTATAAATATATATTTATATATTATAATATATTTATAATAAATATATATATATATATATACTTAATACATATATATATTAAATATATATAATATATTAAATATATATAATTAAATATATATTAATAATATATATATATATATATATATATATAATATATATATATTATATATTAATATATATATAAATATATAAATTATATAATTACATATATATTAAATATATATATATTAATGAATATATTATAAATATATTAATATTTATAATATCTATTATATATATAATATATATATATATAATTAGTTTATATATTATATTAACATATATTATATATATTATAATATTTTATATATATATATATTAACAATACTAGTATAAAATATTGTATATACTATATATTTATCATAAATTTATTTCTACGATATACTAAAATTATATAATATATATATATATATATAATATTATATATTAATATATATTAAATATTAAATATTTATTATATATATTTATATAATAATATAATATATATATTATATATATATATATATATATTTAATATATATTTTATATATATTATTTAGTAATAATATATATATATATTAAATATATAATTTTTTATATATATAATTATTATATATATTATATATATATATTATTATAATATATTAATATATAATATATATATATATATATACTATATATATATTATATATATATTATTATTTTATTAATAATTATTTATACTATATATATATATATTTATTATTATATATATATATATATATCTTTATATATATATATATATAATATTTAATAATATTAATATATATATTAATATATATATATATGTATTATACAATATAGATTTAACATATATATATTAATTATACATGATTATTTAATATATATATATTTTTAATATTAATATTTGGCCTTCTTAGATTTATCTATCTTCCAATGAAATATTATTTTGTTTTTCATTTCATATAGGTTTCTCCAAGCATTAGCAGTCGACAAAGGGGGTCTACCACAAAGCCGGCTGGTGGTAAGTAGCAAAATTTGCCTGTTCGTTGAGAAGCTCTTATTTCTTGCACAATAAGTAAAGTAGAATTAATGAGTGAATGTCAATTTGAACCATTCCTGAAATTGGGACTCCGCTTCGTTTTAAAAGTTACTTGCGTTTTCTTGTAATGTTAATGTTTGGAGAGGAGCTCGGTAAGAGAGACTAATCTTTTTTAGTAGGATTTCCTTTTCTTTCCTATTTTTCTTCCTTGAGTTGGTTCTTCTGATTTTGTTTTCTAGACTGTTGGTAATCTCAATGAAACGTTTGGCTTTTATAGCATATATTTGAAAATGTCCTTATTGCACAAAAATTTGGCTTACGCAAAATTTTTAGTCATAAATTTAAATTAAAAAACAAATTAAAAAAACAAATTTAAATAAAATATATTTGCAATAAATTTTATTTTTGAAAGATACATATTATATCATATGATAATATATATATAAATTATTTATATATATATATTATAATAGATATATATGATATATATATTTATAATAATATATAATTAATAAATATATATATATTATATATATATTTTCTATATATTTTGCAGGAATATGTCTAAAAATAATTAATTATACAAATATAATTATATTATTTAAGATATAATATAAAAATGTATTTCTCCTCCCCCAGGAAGGTCTTACGACCTGTCTAGTGGAGACCATCGAGAAAAGGGTTGTAATGTTAAAATGTTAATGCATATTTAATAATGTTTAATAAAGGCCCTCATATTAATGATCGGGCACTTCAAGTATGTTTGTAGGTGTCATGGCTAAACTGAAGCAAATTTGTATTTTTTATATGCTGGCCTAATTTGTTGGTAGATTTCTATGTATAAAACACTCTGTTTAAACTTGTGGCAATATATTACAAGCAAAGTAGAGATCAGCAGTGTGTAAATCATAACGAGAGCAAAATAGTTATAATAATAATTGATTCAATAAGTAGAATCTATTGGAGAGATGCTGTGAAGCATCCTCCTGCCACGTTCTATCTTAGTGGACTCACTTTGCGTAAGGCGACCTTCATGATGGCCCCTCCATCAAGACGTCTTTCATTTCAAATCTCGGCCTCCCTATTGGTTGGTACAAAATAATAAAAACAAATTTTAAATATTATTATAGGCCTATTGAGAAAATTATTTATGGGAAATTGGAAATTTCTTTCAGATCACATTATATTTTATATATATTGATATAATATATTAGTTATTATATATATATATATAATTTATAATATAATATATATATATTATATATATATATATATATATATATATTATAATTTATATATAGTATTATATGTTATATATATTATTATATATATTACTGTATATATTATATTAATATATAATATATATTATATATAATTATAATATAATTATATCTATACATATTAATAATTATATATATATATAGTATATATATATATATATAATATATATTATTAATATAATATATATAATATATTATATAAATATATTATATATTATGATATATATTATATACTACTATATATAATATATATGGTAATATTATATAATATTATTAATATTTAATAAATATACTAGTTAAATAATTTATATATATATAATAATTATATTAATTAATATGTTATATTTTATAATTTTATATATATATATAAGTATATAATATATATAGTTATATGTATATAATATAATATATATTTAATACTATATATATGATATATATATATAGAGAATATAATTTAATATATATATAATATATATATATATATATTAATTATATATAATTTAATATATATATAAATTATATATATAGATATTATATAATATATATATATATATATATATATTAATTATTATATATATATATATATATATATATAATATATATAATATATATATATATATATATATAGACTATATATATTATAATATATATATTATATATATTATATATATATTATATTATATAATATATATATATTATATAATATATAAATATATTTAATATATATAAAAAAAATTATATATATATACATATATTAATATAATTATATTATATATATATAAATATATATATATATATATATATATTATATATATATTATATTTAATATATATATAATTATATTAAATATATATATATTTCATATATTTAATAAATAATATATATAATAGGTATATAGGTTATATATCTATATATTTGTTATAGTTAGATAAGTATTTTTTATTTATATATATTCAATGTATGTAGGTATATTTTATATGTCAATTTATGGAGGAACATGAATAGTTATTTAATTAATTTATTTTTATATATCTTATAGATTTTTTAGCATTTTATTAATATATAATATAAATTATTATTATGTAATTTTATTTATTTATAATACTTTATTATTATTTATTAAATACTCACTCTTATTATAACAGTATACTCGGAAACACACTCACCTCCTGTATAATTGATAGATCTCTTTATTGGTGATTTATTTTTTGTTTCTTCCTTATCGATGTACCCTTAGATATCCTTCTATAATTGATATATAAGCTTGTGTGGGGGGATTGGCTTTAAAAATTTAATATGGAGAAGTACGTTAAAAAGATGATTTATAAATACAATAAGTTCATAATTTGGCAAATTGACAATAATTTTTATATGCCTTTGTTCGTATGAAGAGAAAGTCCCATTGTCTTTTTTACTTCATGAAGTTAGATAGGGATCCGAGTGGAAGATAGTACACATTAGTTACTCATTTGGTTCTACCTTGAATTTTGGACTCGAACACCTTTTTAAATTTTTCCTCTTTGCAAGTTTTCTTACTTGGGTAATGTATTAAATAAATTGTGGGTATAAGGTGGAAGGAGCTCGGGAGTAGAGACTATGAAATTTTAGGGATATGTCCAGGTTAACTAAATTTGTCTTTTCTGAGTTTGATACTTTAGCAATGACAATAAAGATAAATTTCGGTTGGCTTCTAGTAAGGGCGGTCTTGGGGTTGGGATTCATCAATGAAAAACGGGTGGGTGCACTTGCTTATATAGTAGGCGAGGGTACCTTTTTAGAATGTCCCTTTTATTTGCAACTAAAGGTTTTGCTTTATCAGCCTAAATTTTTTAAGCATAGAAATTTGAGAATTATCATTAAATTAATCATGTTATTTATTTATTTTTATTTTTTGCACGGTATTTAGTAATAATATTTAGTTTTACAATATTAGAAATTATGATATTGTTTCGTATATTTTGCAGGGTGTTTACCAGTTTCATTTTCAAGGAATTGTTCTATGTACGTGGATGGTTGTTATACAATATATGTAACCTAATTAAGAATATATATAATAATTAAATAATATTAATATATTAATTAAATATAAATAATGATGAATGGATCTATCAATTATATTCATTAAATGGAAAAATCATCTAATAGGTGGAGAGGCTATCATAAAGATTATTGATTTACAAAAATATATAAAAACTATATCTTATATGACACTAAATGTTTAAATATTACTATAATTTTTCATTTATTATATATATTTTAAGATAAAGTACGTTTACCCTCACATGGACGCCGACCCACAGGATTGAATATAATGTAAGTGAATAATTATTTTTAATTTTTTAAATAAAATCTAGGAATGATCTAATAAAATTACATGTTGTGTTAGCTGAGAAGACACTATCTTTGATAGTTGTCTTGTTACGTACCTGTTCAAAGTTTGGGTATAACCCCTTACATTTTACCGAGAAAGGTCCTAGATTAAACAGAGGTTACCGATGATCGGACTGTAGGCCATAAAAACGACTATTGCCGCGAGGTCTGGCATAGCCAGGAGCCTTTCCTCATCCGTCAGGAATACGCTAAGGGACGGTGGCATAGGCTTGGATGTAGAAGAGGGCTTTGGGTCCACCATTTTTAGTCAAAGTCAGGAGGCTTTAAGAGCAGCCACCTACCAATTTGTATTCTACAATCCTCCTACGTCTGAGTGAAGACGAAAGCTGGAGTGGTATAATGAGAATTTACTTTACTGAAACACTTTTGTTATATCTTGGCCTCTTAAGTATCTCCGGCCCAACCTTGATCAAGTTTCCCAACCCTGGGTATGGGCCTTTCTCTGCTTTGAGAGACCAAGCGAATGGCTCTAATAAACCTACTTTGAAGAAGCTATAGGAAAGAACGCTCAACTTCTAATATTATTAGGTAAATAAAATAAATTTAAATTTTTTTATAAATAATACCTTGGTGTGATAAAATTATATAATAATTACTATAATACATATTTTAATATATTATATACTAATAATATAGTATATTATATATATATTTATATATAACTATAACATTATTTAATATTAAATTTTAATGTATATGTTAAAAGATATTTTAGTATTAATAGTTCAATAATATATATATATATATATATATAATTATAATATAAATTTGTAATCACTTATACATAATATATAATTATAAATATATGATGATTAGATGAAAATATATGAGTAAATATTTATACTATTTTATAATTATATATTAAAGGGTAAATAACTTTTATATATTATAATAGGTAAAATAGTACATTTTAAATATTTGAAATTATATTTAGTTTTTAATGTTATTAAAATATCTGATATATAAATAAAAATAAGTATTAATTATAATATATATAAATGTATCATAGTTAATATTTATATATTTATAAATTATTAATAATACATATTAAAATCATTATTATTTTTACATTAAAATTAATTTTTAATTAATTACGTTATAATTTAAATACTAAACAATATATAATAAAAACTTTTTAATCATTTATATAATTATGATATATATTATTAAATTATAGTATATATATATTTTAATATCATAGTAGTTGGGTATATTAAATTGGTAGTAGATAAAATTGACTATATCAATTTACGATAAAAGTTGCGCAATATACCTTCCATGAAATGAATATATAGTTATAGAGTCAGGTGTATACAATCCACCCTTATTATTTATCTTTTCTTCTTCTTTGCTTTTTCTTTTTTTCTTTGCTTTCTCTTCCTTTATTATCTTGCTTTTAAATTGTTGATTTATAAGTTTGCTTTAGTGTGATTTGTTTTTTATGGTTTCAGTCTTTTTTATCATTTTTTGTTGTTTTTTTTATTTTTCTTCTTTTTTTTTATGTTGTTTTTCTTGTCCTTTTTCTTTTTGTTTTTCTTGTTTTTCTTCGTTTGTACTTCGACATAGACTTACTAAATTTCTAACGTTTTCTTTTCCACTTAGTTTTTTAACTATCACAGAATAGAAACCAAGAATACAAGAAACATGGATTTTATATATAAGAGTTAAAAGAACGTTTTACAAAGAAATAGGCGCAAAGAAATTTTCCGAACAAGTTTTAGCTAATGTAATGCCACTAGGGATACACCCTCTATTTTTCTGGGAGAATCCCCAAAACTATTCCTGAATGGACTTTTTCACCAGCATCTTAATCATCAAGGAAGGAACGTATCAACTCACAATCCACCAATGTGAGATTTTCATCACAAATTGTGAGTTAAAAGCTTAACATGTGTACTAGCACTATAAAATATTTAAATTTAGGCCTCAAATCTTAAAATTAAAATACTCTCTTTGCGAAACGTATCAGATTGGGACTGGCTTAAGCAAACATGACCTTGTGTCCTAATAATATTAATTAAAAATTAACTATTAATCCTCATTAGATAAATATATATAATAATATTTAAAAAATATAAAACAATTATATATATATAATACACCTATTATATATTAAAAGGTATAACTTATTATAATAATATTAGTATATTTATATATATAATTATATAATAATATTATTATATAGAATATATATAGATGATATTTATATTAAACATAATTGATATCAAGATTAAATATGACATATTAATGAAGGTTATTTATTTAAAAAGAGTGAATGTCTTCTTCTTCTCTTCTTCTTCTACTACTTTCTAATCACTTACTGTAGTTTTACCGTTAGGCCATTATCCACTTTACTTCTTCTTCTTTCTTCATCTGGGTAAACATCGGTATTGAATTATTTTCTTAAACCTGATATTTTTTTACTTTTAATATCTTGCATCACTAATTTTTTTTTTCTTCTCTATTTTTTTTTTTATTATTTTCTATGGGATATTTTGCAGAAAAACCCAAGCATACTAATCCCTTGGTTGCTATGTAACAACCTCTTATTGATTTACTGGGATTTTTACTGATTTAAGGTATGGTATGTTTATAATAGTATGATTAAAGGCAGTAAAACCATTGAGGTTAAAGCAGTAACATGAGTTAAGCAGTAAAGCAGTAAACAAAGCATACTAATCCCTTTGTTTGCTAGTAACACCTCTATTGATTTTACTGAGTTTAAACTTGCGTTTTAAGGTATGTAATGTTATAAATATATGAGTTAAAGCAGTAAACCAATATTAGTTACAGTAAAACATGAGTTAAAAGAGTAAAGCAGTAAAATCAAAGCATAGCGTTGGAGTCGCCTTTGCTGTGGTGGCGATAGGTAACTACCTCGTATTATTTACTCTGATTGTTAGCTGGTCCTTTATCAGACGGGCTATGTAATGTATATGTTCATTTAGTAAGATTTCGTGACAATTGTGTACGATAAGCTAAATGATTTAGGTACTGCAGGATACCGGGGCACGTCTGGCTTTTCTTCATTGACATACGAATTTTAGAACAAAGTTGTATAAGATTAATCACGCAAGTACTGGTAACCTGGCTGAGGAATGAATACGAATCGGCGAAAAGAATAATGTTTGATCAAGGTATGGCATGAAGCACTTCAGTGTGTTTAATATAATATATATAGGTCTGTAATGAATACAGTTTTTGTTTCGCGAGAAATGTTTTTGAAACTGTAGAGAAATCCTGTTTAAGTATGAAATAAACAATGAATGCTCATAGTAGCATATATTTTTCATTCGCGGGTGGATATTGCGCCTGGGGGCGCATGCGGGCGGGCTGGGTACGCGGCGGGATGTGGATGGCGCCTGCGGGCGGCACGCGGCGGGCGGGGACGCGGCGGACGGGGCGCCGGCGAGTCGCACTCCATGCAGCGCCGCGGACGCCGACCGTCTGTCGCCGGCCGCGCGAGCGGCTGGACATTGCGTGCGCCTGGTGATCTGGCCAATTATAACCTATGCGGGGAGCAACATCAAGTTGTAGCTCACTGTTCTATGATGGTAGGGAAAGAAAAAGGTAGAAATGCATAATGCTGCGGTATCAATCCATCAAAGTTGAAGGCATCATGCTGAGGCATCAATTTGAAGGCATCAAAATATCGATTGTGTGAGTTGTAGTGTAGTGTATCTGTGTGTGTGTGTGAGTGTAAGTGTATATGGGCTAGTGTAAGTGTCCTATGGCTGTGTAATGCTTTATACGTGTTAGTGTTATGCTTCTATGTAAAGTGTAAGTGTCTAGTGGTGAGTGTGAGTGTAAGTGTATATGGGGGCTAGTGTAACGGTAGTGATTATTGGGTAGGCGTGTAATGTGCTCGTCTAATAGTGTCCATATGTCGTGTATAATGTTCAAGGTAGAACTCGATGCGGTATAGTTGTCATAGGTGTGATGTTGTCGTATAGCGAGTGACCCCATAGTGTGTATACAGTGCCATAGGCGTGTAAGTGTCTATGTGTGGTAGATTTCTAATTTTTAATGTTAGCTAGGTGTAGGTGTAGGTGTGAGCAAGGGTGGCTGTATGTGTGTATAGGCAGTAAGCGCTAGCGTTGTGGTGTCGTGTGTTGGTGTCTGGTAGGGCGTGTAATATATACTATATTACTAATGTTTCAATAAACTGTTAAGCATATTACAATTTAATTAT